>CAJSMH010000019.1:0-38765 GCA_907269105.1 Volucella inanis
GAGACGACCCGGGGGTCGTCAAAATGCTAAATTTCAGACACATCTCAGTAGCTGGAAAAACGGCTCTCTACAGCAAATTAATGGTCTGTCATCAACAAATTATACATGTGCGTAATCTGTGTGATCTATTTAACAAGATAACCGCCCTTTTATCGCAATAAAAAATTTTTCGTTTTTCGGCCAAAAAACGGAGACGACCCGGGGGTCGTCAAAATGCTAAATTTCAGACACATCTCAGTAGCTGGAAAAACGGCTCTCTACAGCAAATTAATGGTCTGTCATCAACAAATTATACATGTGCGTAATCTGTGTGATCTATTTAACAAGATAACCGCCCTTTTATCGCAATAAAAAATTTTTCGTTTTTCGGCCAAAAAACGGAGACGACCCGGGGGTCGTCAAAATGCTAAATTTCAGACACATCTCAGTAGCTGGAAAAACGGCTCTCTACAGCAAATTAATGGTCTGTCATCAACAAATTATACATGTGCGTAATCTGTGTGATCTATTTAACAAGATAACCGCCCTTTTATCGCAATAAAAAATTTTTCGTTTTTCGGCCAAAAAACGGAGACGACCCGGGGGTCGTCAAAATGCTAAATTTCAGACACATCTCAGTAGCTGGAAAAACGGCTCTCTACAGCAAATTAATGGTCTGTCATCAACAAATTATACATGTGCGTAATCTGTGTGATCTATTTAACAAGATAACCGCCCTTTTATCGCAATAAAAAATTTTTCGTTTTTCGGCCAAAAAACAGAGACGACCCGGGGGTCGTCAAAATGCTAAATTTCAGACACATCTCAGTAGCTGGAAAAACGGCTCTCTACAGCAAATTAATGGTCTGTCATCAACAAATTATACATGTGCGTAATCTGTGTGATCTATTTAACAAGATAACCGCCCTTTTATCGCAATAAAAAATTTTTCGTTTTTCGGCCAAAAAACGGAGACGACCCGGGGGTCGTCAAAATGCTAAATTTCAGACACATCTCAGTAGCTGGAAAAACGGCTCTCTACAGCAAATTAATGGTCTGTCATCAACAAATTATACATGTGCGTAATCTGTGTGATCTATTTAACAAGATAACCGCCCTTTTATCGCAATAAAAAATTTCTCGTTTTTCGGCCAAAAAACAGAGACGACCCGGCGGTCGTCAAAATGCTAAATTTCAGACACATCTCAGTAGCTGGAAAAACGGCTCTCTACAGCAAATTAATGGTCTGTCATCAACAAATTATACATGTGCGTAATCTGTGTGATCTATTTAACAAGATAACCGCCCTTTTATCGCAATAAAAAATTTTTCGTTTTTCGGCCAAAAAACAGAGACGACCCGGGGGTCGTCAAAATGCTAAATTTCAGACACATCTCAGTAGCTGGAAAAACGGCTCTCTACAGCAAATTAATGGTCTGTCATCAACAAATTATACATGTGCGTAATCTGTGTGATCTATTTAACAAGATAACCGCCCTTTTATCGCAATAAAAAATTTTTCGTTTTTCGGCCAAAAAACGGAGACGACCCGGGGGTCGTCAAAATGCTAAATTTCAGACACATCTCAGTAGCTGGAAAAACGGCTCTCTACAGCAAATTAATGGTCTGTCATCAACAAATTATACATGTGCGTAATCTGTGTGATCTATTTAACAAGATAACCGCCCTTTTATCGCAATAAAAAATTTCTCGTTTTTCGGCCAAAAAACAGAGACGACCCGGCGGTCGTCAAAATGCTAAATTTCAGACACATCTCAGTAGCTGGAAAAACGGCTCTCTACAGCAAATTAATGGTCTGTCATCAACAAATTATACATGTGCGTAATCTGTGTGATCTATTTAACAAGATAACCGCCCTTTTATCGCAATAAAAAATTTCTCGTTTTTCGGCCAAAAAACAGAGACGACCCGGCGGTCGTCAAAATGCTAAATTTCAGACACATCTCAGTAGCTGGAAAAACGGCTCTCTACAGCAAATTAATGGTCTGTCATCAACAAATTATACATGTGCGTAATCTGTGTGATCTATTTAACAAGATAACCGCCCTTTTATCGCAATAAAAAATTTTTCGTTTTTCGGCCAAAAAACAGAGACGACCCGGGGGTCGACAAAATGCTAAATTTCAGACACTTCTCAGTAGCTGGAAAAACGGCTCTCTACAGCAAATTAATGGTCTGTCATCAACAAATTATACATGTGCGTAATCTGTGTGATCTATTTAACAAGATAACCGCCCTTTTATCGCAATAAAAAATTTTTCGTTTTTCGGCCAAAAAACGGAGACGACCCGGGAGTCGTCAAAATGCTAAATTTCAGACACATCTCAGTAGCTGGAAAAACGGCTCTCTACAGCAAATTAATGGTCTGTCATCAACAAATTATACATGTGCGTAATCTGTGTGATCTATTTAACAAGATAACCGCCCTTTTATCGCAATAAAAAATTTTTCGTTTTTCGGCCAAAAAACAGAGACGACCCGGGGGTCGTCAAAATGCTAAATTTCAGACACATCTCAGTAGCTGGAAAAACGGCTCTCTACAGCAAATTAATGGTCTGTCATCAACAAATTATACATGTGCGTAATCTGTGTGATCTATTTAACAAGATAACCGCCCTTTTATCGCAATAAAAAATTTTTCGTTTTTCGGCCAAAAAACAGAGACGACCCGGGGGTCGTCAAAATGCTAAATTTCAGACACATCTCAGTAGCTGGAAAAACGGCTCTCTACAGCAAATTAATGGCCTGTCATCAACAAATTATACATGTGCGTAATCTGTGTGATCTATTTAACAAGATAACCGCCCTTTTATCGCAATAAAAAATTTTTCGTTTTTCGGCCAAAAAACAGAGACGACCCGGGGGTCGTCAAAATGCTAAATTTCAGACACATCTCAGTAGCTGGAAAAACGGCTCTCTACAGCAAATTAATGGTCTGTCATCAACAAATTATACATGTGCGTAATCTGTGTGATCTATTTAACAAGATAACCGCCCTTTTATCGCAATAAAAAATTTTTCGTTTTTCGGCCAAAAAACGGAGACGACCCGGGGGTCGTCAAAATGCTAAATTTCAGACACATCTCAGTAGCTGGAAAACGGCTCTCTACAGCAAATTAATGGTCTGTCATCAACAAATTATACATGTGCGTAATCTGTGTGATCTATTTAACAAGATAACCGCCCTTTTATCGCAATAAAAAATTTTTCGTTTTTCGGCCAAAAAACGGAGACGACCCGGGGGTCGTCAAAATGCTAAATTTCAGACACATCTCAGTAGCTGGAAAAACGGCTCTCTACAGCAAATTAATGGTCTGTCATCAACAAATTATACATGTGCGTAATCTGTGTGATCTATTTAACAAGATAACCGCCCTTTTATCGCAATAAAAAATTTTTCGTTTTTCGGCCAAAAAACAGAGACGACCCCGGGGGTCGTCAAAATGCTAAATTTCAGACACATCTCAGTAGCTGGAAAAACGGCTCTCTACAGCAAATTAATGGTCTGTCATCAACAAATTATACATGTGCGTAATCTGTGTGATCTATTTAACAAGATAACCGCCCTTTTATCGCAATAAAAAATTTTTCGTTTTTCGGCCAAAAAACAGAGACGACCCGGGGGTCGTCAAAATGCTAAATTTCAGACACATCTCAGTAGCTGGAAAAACGGCTCTCTACAGCAAATTAATGGTCTGTCATCAACAAATTATACATGTGCGTAATCTGTGTGATCTATTTAACAAGATAACCGCCCTTTTATCGCAATAAAAAATTTTTCGTTTTTCGGCCAAAAAACAGAGACGACCCGGGGGTCGTCAAAATGCTAAATTTCAGACACATCTCAGTAGCTGGAAAAACGGCTCTCTACAGCAAATTAATGGTCTGTCATCAACAAATTATACATGTGCGTAATCTGTGTGATCTATTTAACAAGATAACCGCCCTTTTATCGCAATAAAAAATTTTTCGTTTTTCGGCCAAATAACGGAGACGACCCGGGGGTCGGCAAAATGCTAAATTTCAGACACATCTCAGTAGCTGGAAAAACGGCTCTCTACAGCAAATTAATGGTCTGTCATCAACAAATTATACATGTGCGTAATCTGTGTGATCTATTTAACAAGATAACCGCCCTTTTATCGCAATAAAAAATTTTTCGTTTTTCGGCCAAAAAACAGAGACGACCCGGGGGTCGTCAAAATGCTATATTTCAGACACATCTCAGTAGCTGGAAAAACGGCCTTTTATCGCAATAAAAAATTTTTCGTTTTTCGGCCAAAAAACAGAGACGACCCCGGGGGTCATCAAAATGCTAAATTTCAGACACATCTCAGTAGCTGGAAAAACGGCTCTCTACAGCAAATTAATGGTCTGTCATCAACAAATTATACATGTGCGTAATCTGTGTGATCTATTTAACAAGATAACCGCCCTTTTATCGCAATAAAAAATTTTTCGTTTTTCGGCCAAAAAACAGAGACGACCCGGGGGTCGTCAAAATGCTAAATTTCAGACACATCTCAGTAGCTGGAAAAACGGCTCTCTACAGCAAATTAATGGTCTGTCATCAACAAATTATACATGTGCGTAATCTGTGTGATCTATTTAACAAGATAACCGCCCTTTTATCGCAATAAAAAATTTTTCGTTTTTCGGCCAAAAAACAGAGACGACCCGGGGGTCGTCAAAATGCTAAATTTCAGACACATCTCAGTAGCTGGAAAAACGGCTCTCTACAGCAAATTAATGGTCTGTCATCAACAAATTATACATGTGCGTAATCTGTGTGATCTATTTAACAAGATAACCGCCCTTTTATCGCAATAAAAAATTTTTCGTTTTTCGGCCAAAAAACAGAGACGACCCGGGGGTCGTCAAAATGCTAAATTTCAGACACATCTCAGTAGCTGGAAAAACGGCTCTCTACAGCAAATTAATGGTCTGTCATCAACAAATTATACATGTGCGTAATCTGTGTGATCTATTTAACAAGATAACCGCCCTTTTATCGCAATAAAAAATTTTTCGTTTTTCGGCCAAAAAACAGAGACGACCCGGGGGTCGTCAAAATGCTAAATTTCAGACACATCTCAGTAGCTGGAAAAACGGCTCTCTACAGCAAATTAATGGTCTGTCATCAACAAATTATACATGTGCGTAATCTGTGTGATCTATTTAAAAAGATAACCGCCCTTTTATCTCAATAAAAAATTTCTCGTTTTTCGGCCAAAAAACAGAGACGACCCGGCGGTCGTCAAAATGCTAAATTTCAGACACATCTCAGTAGCTGGAAAAACGGCTCTCTACAGCAAATTAATGGTCTGTCATCAACAAATTATACATGTGCGTAATCTGTGTGATCTATTTAACAAGATAACCGCCCTTTTATCGCAATAAAAAATTTCTCGTTTTTCGGCCAAAAAACAGAGACGACCCGGCGGTCGTCAAAATGCTAAATTTCAGACACATCTCAGTAGCTGGAAAAACGGCTCTCTACAGCAAATTAATGGTCTGTCATCAACAAATTATACATGTGCGTAATCTGTGTGATCTATTTAACAAGATAACCGCCCTTTTATCGCAATAAAAAATTTTTCGTTTTTCGGCCAAAAAACGGAGACGACCCGGGGGTAGTCAAAATGGTAAATTTCAGACACATCTCAGTAGCTGGAAAAACGGCTCTCTACAGCAAATTAATGGTCTGTCATCAACAAATTATACATGTGCGTAATCTGTGTGATCTATTTAACAAGATAACCGCCCTTTTATCGCAATAAAAAATTTTTCGTTTTTCGGCCAAAAAACAGAGACGACCCGGGGGTCGTCAAAATGCTAAATTTCAGACACATCTCAGTAGCTGGAAAAACGGCTCTCTACAGCAAATTAATGGTCTGTCATCAACAAATTATACATGTGCGTTATCTGTGTGATCTATTTAACAAGATAACCGCCCCTTTATCGCAATAAAAAATTTTTCGTTTTTCGGCCAAAAAACAGAGACGACCCGGGGGTCGTCAAAATGCTAAATTTCAGACACATCTCAGTAGCTGGAAAAACGGCTCTCTACAGCAAATTAATGGTCTGTCATCAACAAATTATACATGTGCGTAATCTGTGTGATCTATTTAACAAGATAACCGCCCTTTTATCGCAATAAAAAATTTTTCGTTTTTCGGCCAAAAAACAGAGACGACCCGGGGGTCGTCAAAATGCTAAATTTCAGACACATCTCAGTAGCTGGAAAAACGGCTCTCTACAGCAAATTAATGGTCTGTCATCAACAAATTATACATGTGCGTAATCTGTGTGATCTATTTAACAAGATAACCGCCCTTTTATCGCAATAAAAAAACAGCAAATTAATGGTCTGTCATCAACAAATTATACATGTGCGTAATCTGTGTGATCTATTTAACAAGATAACCGCCCTTTTATCGCAATAAAAAATTTTTCGTTTTTCGGCCAAAAAACAGAGACGACCCGGGGGTCGTCAAAATGCTAAATTTCAGACACATCTCAGTAGCTGGAAAAACGGCTCTCTACAGCAAATTAATGGTCTGTCATCAACAAATTATACATGTGCGTAATCTGTGTGATCTATTTAACAAGATAACCGCCCTTTTATCGCAATAAAAAATTTTTCGTTTTTCGGCCAAAAAACAGAGACGACCCGGGGGTCGTCAAAATGCTAAATTTCAGACACATCTCAGTAGCTGGAAAAACGGCTCTCTACAGCAGATTAATGGTCTGTCATCAACAAATTATACATGTGCGTAATCTGTGTGATCTATTTAACAAGATAACCGCCCTTTTATCGCAATAAAAAATTTTTCGTTTTTCGGCCAAAAAACAGAGACGACCCGGCGGTCGTCAAAATGCTAAATTTCAGACACATCTCAGTAGCTGGAAAAACGGCTCTCTACAGCAAATTAATGGTCTGTCATCAACAAATTATAAATGTGCGTAATCTGTGTGATCTATTTAACAAGATAACCGCCCTTTTATCGCAATAAAAAATTTTTCGTTTTTCGGCCAAAAAACAGAGACGACCCGGGGGTCGTCAAAATGCTAAATTTCAGACACATCTCAGTAGCTGGAAAAACGGCTCTCTACAGCAAATTAATGGTCTGTCATCAACAAATTATACATGTGCGTAATCTGTGTGATCTATTTAACAAGATAACCGCCCCTTTATCGCAATAAAAAATTTTTCGTTTTTCGGCCAAAAAACAGAGACGACCCGGGGGTCGTCAAAATGCTAAATTTCAGACACATCTCAGTAGCTGGAAAAACGGCTCTCTACAGCAAATTAATGGTCTGTCATCAACAAATTATACATGTGCGTAATCTGTGTGATCTATTTAACAAGATAACCGCCCTTTTATCGCAATAAAAAATTTTTCGTTTTTCGGCCAAAAAACAGAGACGACCCGGGGGTCGTCAAAATGCTAAATTTCAGACACATCTCAGTAGCTGGAAAAACGGCTCTCTACAGCAAATTAATGGTCTGTCATCAACAAATTATACATGTGCGTAATCTGTGTGATCTATTTAACAAGATAACCGCCCTTTTATCGCAATAAAAAATTTTTCGTTTTTCGGCCAAAAAACAGAGACGACCCGGGGGTCGTCAAAATGCTAAATTTCAGACACATCTCAGTAGCTGGAAAAACGGCTCTCTACAGCAAATTAATGGTCTGTCATCAACAAATTATACATGTGCGTAATCTGTGTGATCTATTTAACAAGATAACCGCCCTTTTATCGCAATAAAAAAATTTTCGTTTTTCGGCCAAAAAACAGAGACGACCCGGGGGTCGTCAAAATGCTAAATTTCAGACACATCTCAGTAGCTGGAAAAACGGCTCTCTACAGCAGATTAATGGTCTGTCATCAACAAATTATACATGTGCGTAATCTGTGTGATCTATTTAACAAGATAACCGCCCTTTTATCGCAATAAAAAATTTTTCGTTTTTCGGCCAAAAAACAGAGACGACCCGGCGGTCGTCAAAATGCTAAATTTCAGACACATCTCAGTAGCTGGAAAAACGGCTCTCTACAGCAAATTAATGGTCTGTCATCAACAAATTATAAATGTGCGTAATCTGTGTGATCTATTTAACAAGATAACCGCCCTTTTATCGCAATAAAAAATTTTTCGTTTTTCGGCCAAAAAACAGAGACGACCCGGGGGTCGTCAAAATGCTAAATTTCAGACACATCTCAGTAGCTGGAAAAACGGCTCTCTACAGCAAATTAATGGTCTGTCATCAACAAATTATATATGTGCGTAATCTGTGTGATCTATTTAACAAGATAACCGCCCTTTTATCGCAATAAAAAATTTTTCGTTTTTCGGCCAAAAAACAGAGACGACCCGGGGGTCGTCAAAATGCTAAATTTCAGACACATCTCAGTAGCTGGAAAAACGGCTCTCTACAGCAAATTAATGGTCTGTCATCAACAAATTATACATGTGCGTAATCTGTGTGATCTATTTAACAAGATAACCGCCCTTTTATCGCAATAAAAAATTTTTCGTTTTTCGGCCAAAAAACAGAGACGACCCGGGGGTCGTCAAAATGCTAAATTTCAGACACATCTCAGTAGCTGGAAAAACGGCTCTCTACAGCAAATTAATGGTCTGTCATCAACAAATTATACATGTGCGTAATCTGTGTGATCTATTTAACAAGATAACCGCCCTTTTATCGCAATAAAAAATTTTTCGTTTTTCGGCCAAAAAACAGAGACGACCCGGGGGTCGTCAAAATGCTAAATTTCAGACACATCTCAGTAGCTGGAAAAACGGCTCTCTACAGCAAATTAATGGTCTGTCATCAACAAATTATACATGTGCGTAATCTGTGTGATCTATTTAACAAGATAACCGCCCTTTTATCGCAATAAAAAATTTTTCGTTTTTCGGCCAAAAAACAGAGACGACCCGGGGGTCGTCAAAATGCTAAATTTCAGACACATCTCAGTAGCTGGAAAAACGGCTCTCTACAGCAAATTAATGGTCTGTCATCAACAAATTATACATGTGCGTAATCTGTGTGATCTATTTAACAAGATAACCGCCCTTTTATCGCAATAAAAAATTTTTCGTTTTTCGGCCAAAAAACGGAGACGACCCGGGGGTCGTCAAAATGCTAAATTTCAGACACATCTCAGTAGCTGGAAAAACGGCTCTCTACAGCAAATTAATGGTCTGTCATCAACAAATTATACATGTGCGTAATCTGTGTGATCTATTTAACAAGATAACCGCCCTTTTATCGCAATAAAAAATTTTTCGTTTTTCGGCCAAAAAACGGAGACGACCCGGGGGTCGTCAAAATGCTAAATTTCAGACACATCTCAGTAGCTGGAAAAACGGCTCTCTACAGCAAATTAATGGTCTGTCATCAACAAATTATACATGTGCGTAATCTGTGTGATCTATTTAACAAGATAACCGCCCTTTTATCGCAATAAAAAAATTTTCGTTTTTCGGCCAAAAAACAGAGACGACCCGGGGGTCGTCAAAATGCTAAATTTCAGACACATCTCAGTAGCTGGAAAAACGGCTCTCTACAGCAAATTAATGGTCTGTCATCAACAAATTATACATGTGCGTAATCTGTGTGATCTATTTAACAAGATAACCGCCCTTTTATCGCAATAAAAAGTTTTTCGTTTTTCGGCCAAAAAACAGAGACGACCCGGGGGTCGTCAAAATCCTAAATTTCAGACACATCTCAGTAGCTGGAAAAACGGCTCTCTACAGCAAATTAATGGTCTGTCATCAACAAATTATACATGTGCGTAATCTGTGTGATCTATTTAACAAGATAACCGCCCTTTTATCGCAATAAAAAATTTTTCGTTTTTCGGCCAAAAAACAGAGACGACCCGGGGGTCGTCAAAATGCTAAATTTCAGACACATCTCAGTAGCTGGAAAAACGGCTCTCTACAGCAAATTATTGGTCTGTCATCAACAAATTATACATGTGCGTAATCTGTGTGATCTATTTAACAAGATAACCGCCCTTTTATCGCAATAAAAAATTTCTCGTTTTTCGGCCAAAAAACAGAGACGACCCGGCGGTCGTCAAAATGCTAAATTTCAGACACATCTCAGTAGCTGGAAAAACGGCTCTCTACAGCAAATTAATGGTCTGTCATCAACAAATTATACATGTGCGTAATCTGTGTGATCTATTTAACAAGATAACCGCCCTTTTATCGCAGTAAAAAATTTTTCGTTTTTCGGCCAAAAAACAGAGACGACCCGGGGGTCGTCAAAATGCTAAATTTCAGACACATCTCAGTAGCTGGAAAAACGGCTCTCTACAGCAAATTAATGGTCTGTCATCAACAAATTATACATGTGCGTAATCTGTGTGATCTATTTAACAAGATAACCGCCCTTTTATCGCAATAAAAAATTTTTCGTTTTTCGGCCAAAAAACGGAGACGACCCGGGGGTCGTCAAAATGCTAAATTTCAGACACATCTCAGTAGCTGGAAAAACGGCTCTCTACAGCAAATTAATGGTCTGTCATCAACAAATTATACATGTGCGTAATCTGTGTGATCTATTTAACAAGATAACCGCCCTTTTATCGCAATAAAAAATTTCTCGTTTTTCGGCCAAAAAACAGAGACGACCCGGGGGTCGTCAAAATGCTAAATTTCAGACACATCTCAGTAGCTGGAAAAACGGCTCTCTACAGCAAATTAATGGTCTGTCATCAACAAATTATACATGTGCGTAATCTGTGTGATCTATTTAACAAGATAACCGCCCCTTTATCGCAATAAAAAATTTTTCGTTTTTCGGCCAAAAAACAGAGACGACCCGGGGGTCGTCAAAATGCTAAATTTCAGACACATCTCAGTAGCTGGAAAAACGGCTCTCTACAGCAAATTAATGGTCTGTCATCAACAAATTATACATGTGCGTAATCTGTGTGATCTATTTAACAAGATAACCGCCCTTTTATCGCAATAAAAAATTTTTCGTTTTTCGGCCAAAAAACAGAGACGACCCGGGGGTCGTCAAAATGCTAAATTTCAGACACATCTCAGTAGCTGGAAAAACGGCTCTCTACAGCAAATTAATGGTCTGTCATCAACAAATTATACATGTGCGTAATCTGTGTGATCTATTTAACAAGATAACCGCCCTTTTATCGCAATAAAAAATTTTTCGTTTTTCGGCCAAAAAACGGAGACGACCCGGGGGTCGTCAAAATGCTAAATTTCAGACACATCTCAGTAGCTGGAAAAACGGCTCTCTACAGCAAATTAATGGTCTGTCATCAACAAATTATACATGTGCGTAATCTGTGTGATCTATTTAACAAGATAACCGCCCCTTTATCGCAATAAAAAATTTTTCGTTTTTCGGCCAAAAAACAGAGACGACCCGGGGGTCGTCAAAATGCTAAATTTCAGACACATCTCAGTAGCTGGAAAAACGGCTCTCTACAGCAAATTAATGGTCTGTCATCAACAAATTATACATGTGCGTAATCTGTGTGATCTATTTAACAAGATAACCGCCCTTTTATCGCAATAAAAAATTTTTCGTTTTTCGGCCAAAAAACGGAGACGACCCGGGGGTCGTCAAAATGCTAAATTTCAGACACATCTCAGTAGCTGGAAAAACGGCTCTCTACAGCAAATTAATGGTCTGTCATCAACAAATTATACATGTGCGTAATCTGTGTGATCTATTTAACAAGATAACCGCCCTTTTATCGCAATAAAAAATTTTTCGTTTTTCGGCCAAAAAACAGAGACGACCCGGGGGTCGTCAAAATGCTAAATTTCAGACACATCTCAGTAGCTGGAAAAACGGCTCTCTACAGCAAATTAATGGTCTGTCATCACCAAATTATACATGTGCGTAATCTGTGTGATATATTTAACAAGATAACCGCCCTTTTATCGCAATAAAAAATTTTTCGTTTTTCGGCCAAAAAACGGAGACGACCCGGGGGTCGTCAAAATGCTAAATTTCAGACACATCTCAGTAGCTGGAAAAACGGCTCTCTACAGCAAATTAATGGTCTGTCATCAACAAATTATACATGTGCGTAATCTGTGTGATCTATTTAACATGATAACCGCCCTTTTATCGCAATAAAAAATTTTTCGTTTTTCGGCCAAAAAACAGAGACGACCCGGGGGTCGTCAAAATGCTAAATTTCAGACACATCTCAGTAGCTGGAAAAACGGCTCTCTACAGCAAATTAATGGTCTGTCATCAACAAATTATACATGTGCGTAATCTGTGTGATCTATTTAACAAGATAACCGCCCTTTTATCGCAATAAAAAATTTTTCGTTTTTCGGCCAAAAAACAGAGACGACCCGGGGGTCGTCAAAATGCTAAATTTCAGACACATCTCAGTAGCTGGAAAAACGGCTCTCTACAGCAAATTAATGGTCTGTCATCAACAAATTATACATGTGCGTAATCTGTGTGATCTATTTAACAAGATAACCGCCCTTTTATCGCAATAAAAAATTTTTCGTTTTTCGGCCAAAAAACAGAGACGACCCGGGGGTCGTCAAAATGCTAAATTTCAGACACATCTCAGTAGCTGGACAAACGGCTCTCTACAGCAAATTAATGGTCTGTCATCAACAAATTATACATGTGCGTAATCTGTGTGATCTATTTAACAAGATAACCGCCCTTTTATCGCAATAAAAAAATTTTCGTTTTTCGGCCAAAAAACGGAGACGACCCGGGGGTCGTCAAAATGCTAAATTTCAGACACATCTCAGTAGCTGGAAAAACGGCTCTCTACAGCAAATTAATGGTCTGTCATCAACAAATTATACATGTGCGTAATCTGTGTGATCTATTTAACAAGATAACCGCCCTTTTATCGCAATAAAAAATTTTTCGTTTTTCGGCCAAAAAACAGAGACGACCCGGGGGTCGTCAAAATGCTAAATTTCAGACACATCTCAGTAGCTGGAAAAACGGCTCTCTACAGCAAATTAATGGTCTGTCATCAACAAATTATACATGTGCGTAATCTGTGTGATCTATTTAACAAGATAACCGCCCTTTTATCGCAATAAAAAATTTTTCGTTTTTCGGTCAAAAAACGGAGACGACCCGGGGGTCGTCAAAATGCTAAATTTCAGACACATCTCAGTAGCTGGAAAAACGGCTCTGTACAGCAAATTAATGGTCTGTCATCAACAAATTATACATGTGCGTAATCTGTGTGATCTATTTAACAAGATAACCGCCCTTTTATCGCAATAAAAAATTTTTCGTTTTTCGGCCAAAAAACAGAGACGACCCGGGGGTCGTCAAAATGCTAAATTTCAGACACATCTCAGTAGCTGGAAAAACGGCTCTCTACAGCAAATTAATGGTGTGTCATCAACAAATTATACATGTGCGTAATCTGTGTGATCTATTTAACAAGATAACCGCCCCTTTATCGCAATAAAAAAATTTTCGTTTTTCGGCCAAAAAACAGAGACGACCCGGGGGTCGTCAAAATGCTAAATTTCAGACACATCTCAGTAGCTGGAAAAACGGCTCTCTACAGCAAATTAATGGTCTGTCATCAACAAATTATACATGTGCGTAATCTGTGTGATCTATTTAACAAGATAACCGCCCTTTTATCGCAATAAAAAATTTTTCGTTTTTCGGCCAAAAAACAGAGACGACCCGGGGGTCGTCAAAATGCTAAATTTCAGACACATCTCAGTAGCTGGAAAAACGGCTCTCTACAGCAAATTAATGGTCTGTCATCAACAAATTATACATGTGCGTAATCTGTGTGATCTATTTAACAAGATAACCGCCCTTTTATCGCAATAAAAAATTTTTCGTTTTTCGGCCAAAAAACAGAGACGACCCGGGGGTCGTCAAAATGCTAAATTTCAGACACATCTCAGTAGCTGGAAAAACGGCTCTCTACAGCAAATTAATGGTCTGTCATCAACAAATTATACATGTGCGTAATCTGTGTGATCTATTTAACAAGATAACCGCCCTTTTATCGCAATAAAAAATTTTTCGTTTTTCGGCCAAAAAACGGAGACGACCCGGGGGTCGTCAAAATGCTAAATTTCAGACACATCTCAGTAGCTGGAAAAACGGCTCTCTACAGCAAATTAATGGTCTGTCATCAACAAATTATACATGTGCGTAATCTGTGTGATCTATTTAACAAGATAACCGCCCTTTTATCGCAATAAAAAATTTTTCGTTTTTCGGCCAAAAAACAGAGACGACCCGGGGGTCGTCAAAATGCTAAATTTCAGACACATCTCAGTAGCTGGAAAAACGGCTCTCTACAGCAAATTAATGGTCTGTCATCAACAAATTATACATGTGCGTAATCTGTGTGATCTATTTAACAAGATAACCGCCCTTTTATCGCAATAAAAAATTTTTCGTTTTTCGGCCAAAAAACGGAGACGACCCGGGGGTCGTCAAAATGCTAAATTTCAGACACATCTCAGTAGCTGGAAAAACGGCTCTCTACAGCAAATTAATGGTCTGTCATCAACAAATTATACATGTGCGTAATCTGTGTGATCTATTTAACAAGATAACCGCCCTTTTATCGCAATAAAAAATTTTTCGTTTTTCGGCCAAAAAAGAGAGACGACCCGGGGGTCGTCAAAATGCTAAATTTCAGACACATCTCAGTAGCTGGAAAAACGGCTCTCTACAGCAAATTAATGGTCTGTCATCAACAAATTATACATGTGCGTAATCTGTGTGATCTATTTAACAAGATAACCGCCCTTTTATCGCAATAAAAAATTTTTCGTTTTTCGGCCAAAAAACGGAGACGACCCGGGGGTCGTCAAAATGCTAAATTTCAGACACATCTCAGTAGCTGGAAAAACGGCTCTCTACAGCAAATTAATGGTCTGTCATCAACAAATTATACATGTGCGTAATCTGTGTGATCTATTTAACAAGATAACCGCCCTTTTATCGCAATAAAAAATTTTTCGTTTTTCGGCCAAAAAACAGAGACGACCCGGGGGTCGTCAAAATGCTAAATTTCAGACACATCTCAGTAGCTGGAAAAACGGCTCTCTACAGCAAATTAATGGTCTGTCATCAACAAATTATACATGTGCGTAATCTGTGTGATCTATTTAACAAGATAACCGCCCTTTTATCGCAATAAAAAATTTTTCGTTTTTCGGCCAAAAAACGGAGACGACCCGGGGGTCGTCAAAATGCTAAATTTCAGACACATCTCAGTAGCTGGAAAAACGGCTCTCTACAGCAAATTAATGGTCTGTCATCAACAAATTATACATGTGCGTAATCTGTGTGATCTATTTAACAAGATAACCGCCCTTTTATCGCAATAAAAAATTTTTCGTTTTTCGGCCAAAAAACAGAGACGACCCGGGGGTCGTCAAAATGCTAAATTTCAGACACATCTCAGTAGCTGGAAAAACGGCCTTTTATCGCAATAAAAAATTTTTCGTTTTTCGGCCAAAAAACAGAGACTACCCGGGGGTCGTCAAAATGCTAAATTTCAGACACATCTCAGTAGCTGGAAAAACGGCTCTCTACAGCAAATTAATGGTCTGTCATCAACAAATTATACATGTGCGTAATCTGTGTGATCTATTTAACAAGATAACCGCCCTTTTATCGCAATAAAAAAATTTTTCGTTTTTCGGCCAAAAAACAGAGACGACCCGGGGGTCGTCAAAATGCTAAATTTCAGACACATCTCAGTAGCTGGAAAAACGGCTCTCTACAGCAAATTAATGGTCTGTCATCAACAAATTATACATGTGCGTAATCTGTGTGATCTATTTAACAAGATAACCGCCCTTTTATCGCAATAAAAAATTTTTCGTTTTTCGGCCAAAAAACAGAGACGACCCGGGGGTCGTCAAAATGCTATATTTCAGACACATCTCAGTAGCTGGAAAAACGGCCTTTTATCGCAATAAAAAATTTTTCGTTTTTCGGCCAAAAAACAGAGACGACCCGGGGGTCGTCAAAATGCTAAATTTCAGACACATCTCAGTAGCTGGAAAAACGGCTCTCTACAGCAAATTAATGGTCTGTCATCAACAAATTATACATGTGCGTAATCTGTGTGATCTATTTAACAAGATAACCGCCCTTTTATCGCAATAAAAAATTTTTCGTTTTTCGGCCAAAAACCAGAGACGACCCGGGGGTCGTCAAAATGCTATATTTCAGACACATCTCAGTAGCTGGAAAAACGGCCTTTTATCGCAATAAAAAATTTTTCGTTTTTCGGCCAAAAAACAGAGACGCCCCGGGGGTCGTCAAAATGCTAAATTTCAGACACATCTCAGTAGCTGGAAAAACGGCTCTCTACAGCAAATTAATGGTCTGTCATCAACAAATTATACATGTGCGTAATCTGTGTGATCTATTTAACAAGATAACCGCCCTTTTATCGCAATAAAAAATTTTTCGTTTTTCGGCCAAAAAACAGAGACGACCCGGGGGTCGTCAAAATGCTAAATTTCAGACACATCTCAGTAGCTGGAAAAACGGCTCTCTACAGCAAATTAATGGTCTGTCATCAACAAATTATACATGTGCGTAATCTGTGTGATCTATTTAACAAGATAACCGCCTTTTTATCGCAATAAAAAATTTTTCGTTTTTCGGCCAAAAAACAGAGACGACCCGGGGGTCGTCAAAATGCTAAATTTCAGACACATCTCAGTAGCTGGAAAAACGGCTCTCTACAGCAAATTAATGGTCTGTCATCAACAAATTATACATGTGCGTAATCTGTGTGATCTATTTAACAAGATAACCGCCCTTTTATCGCTATAAAAAATTTTTCGTTTTTCGGCCAAAAAACGGAGACGACCCGGGGGTCGTCAAAATGCTAAATTTCAGACACATCTCAGTAGCTGGAAAAACGGCTCTCTACAGCAAATTAATGGTCTGTCATCAACAAATTATACATGTGCGTAATCTGTGTGATCTATTTAACAAGATAACCGCCCTTTTATCGCAATAAAAAATTTTTCGTTTTTCGGCCAAAAAACAGAGACGACCCGGGGGTCGTCAAAATGCTAAATTTCAGACACATCTCAGTAGCTGGAAAAACGGCTCTCTACAGCAAATTAATGGTCTGTCATCAACAAATTATACATGTGCGTAATCTGTGTGATCTATTTAACAAGATAACCGCCCTTTTATCGCAATAAAAAATTTTTCGTTTTTCGGCCAAAAAACAGAGACGACCCGGGGGTCGTCAAAATGCTATATTTCAGACACATCTCAGTAGCTGGAAAAACGGCCTTTTATCGCAATAAAAAATTTTTCGTTTTTCGGCCAAAAAACAGAGACGACCCGGGGGTCGTCAAAATGCTAAATTTCAGACACATCTCAGTAGCTGGAAAAACGGCTCTCTACAGCAAATTAATGGTCTGTCATCAACAAATTATACATGTGCGTAATCTGTGTGATCTATTTAACAAGATAACCGCCCTTTTATCGCAATAAAAAATTTTTCGTTTTTCGGCCAAAAAACAGAGACGACCCGGGGGTCGTCAAAATGCTAAATTTCAGACACATCTCAGTAGCTGGAAAAACGGCTCTCTACAGCAAATTAATGGTCTGTCATCAACAAATTATACATGTGCGTAATCTGTGTGATCTATTTAACAAGATAACCGCCCTTTTATCGCAATAAAAAATTTTTCGTTTTTCGGCCAAAAAACAGAGACGACCCGGGGGTCGTCAAAATGCTAAATTTCAGACACATCTCAGTAGCTGGAAAAACGGCTCTCTACAGCAAATTAATGGTCTGTCATCAACAAATTAACATGTGCGTAATCTGTGTGATCTATTTAAAAAGATAACCGCCCTTTTATCGCAATAAAAAATTTTTCGTTTTTCGGCCAAAAAACGGAGACGACCCTGGGGTCGTCAAAATGCTAAATTTCAGACACATCTCAGTAGCTGGAAAAACGGCTCTCTACAGCAAATTAATGGTCTGTCATCAACAAATTATACATGTGCGTAATCTGTGTGATCTATTTAACAAGATAACCGCCCTTTTATCGCAATAAAAAATTTTTCGTTTTTCGGCCAAAAAACAGAGACGACCCGGGGGTCGTCAAAATGCTAAATTTCAGACACATCTCAGTAGCTGGAAAAACGGCTCTCTACAGCAAATTAATGGTCTGTCATCAACAAATTATACATGTGCGTAATCTGTGTGATCTATTTAACAAGATAACCGCCCTTTTATCGCAATAAAAAATTTTTCGTTTTTCGGCCAAAAAACGGAGACGACCCGGGGGTCGTCAAAATGCTAAATTTCAGACACATCTCAGTAGCTGGAAAAACGGCTCTCTACAGCAAATTAATGGTCTGTCATCAACAAATTATACATGTGCGTAATCTGTGTGATCTATTTAACAAGATAACCGCCCTTTTATCGCAATAAAAAATTTTTCGTTTTTCGGCCAAAAAACGGAGACGACCCGGGGGTCGTCAAAATGCTAAATTTCAGACACATCTCAGTAGCTGGAAAAACGGCTCTCTACAGCAAATTAATGGTCTGTCATCAACAAATTATACATGTGCGTAATCTGTGTGATCTATTTAACAAGATAACCGCCCTTTTATCGCAATAAAAAATTTTTCGTTTTTCGGCCAAAAAACAGAGACGACCCGGGGGTCGTCAAAATGCTAAATTTCAGACACATCTCAGTAGCTGCAGAAACGGCTCTCTACAGCAAATTAATGGTCTGTCATCAACAAATTATACATGTGCGTAATCTGTGTGATCTATTTAACAAGATAACCGCCCTTTTATCGCAATAAAAAATTTTTCGTTTTTCGGCCAAAAAACAGAGACGACCCGGGGGTCGTCAAAATGCTATATTTCAGACACATCTCAGTAGCTGGAAAAACGGCCTTTTATCGCAATAAAAAATTTTTCGTTTTTCGGCCAAAAAACAGAGACGACCCGGGGGTCGTCAAAATGCTAAATTTCAGACACATCTCAGTAGCTGGAAAAACGGCTCTCTACAGCAAATTAATGGTCTGTCATCAACAAATTATACATGTGCGTAATCTGTGTGATCTATTTAACAAGATAACCGCCCTTTTATCGCAATAAAAAATTTTTCGTTTTTCGGCCAAAAAACAGAGACGACCCGGGGGTCGTCAAAATGCTAAATTTCAGACACATCTCAGTAGCTGGAAAAACGGCTCTCTACAGCAAATTAATGGTCTGTCATCAACAAATTATACATGTGCGTAATCTGTGTGATCTATTTAACAAGATAACCGCCCTTTTATCGCAATAAAAAATTTTTCGTTTTTCGGCCAAAAAACAGAGACGACCCGGGGGTCGTCAAAATGCTAAATTTCAGACACATCTCAGTAGCTGGAAAAACGGCTCTCTACAGCAAATTAATGGTCTGTCATCAACAAATTAACATGTGCGTAATCTGTGTGATCTATTTAACAAGATAACCGCCCTTTTATCGCAATAAAAAATTTTTCGTTTTTCGGCCAAAAAACGGAGACGACCCTGGGGTCGTCAAAATGCTAAATTTCAGACACATCTCAGTAGCTGGAAAAACGGCTCTCTACAGCAAATTAATGGTCTGTCATCAACAAATTATACATGTGCGTAATCTGTGTGATCTATTTAACAAGATAACCGCCCTTTTATCGCAATAAAAAATTTTTCGTTTTTCGGCCAAAAAACAGAGACGACCCGGGGGTCGTCAAAATGCTAAATTTCAGACACATCTCAGTAGCTGGAAAAACGGCTCTCTACAGCAAATTAATGGTCTGTCATCAACAAATTATACATGTGCGTAATCTGTGTGATCTATTTAACAAGATAACCGCCCTTTTATCGCAATAAAAAATTTTTCGTTTTTCGGCCAAAAAACGGAGACGACCCGGGGGTCGTCAAAATGCTAAATTTCAGACACATCTCAGTAGCTGGAAAAACGGCTCTCTACAGCAAATTAATGGTCTGTCATCAACAAATTATACATGTGCGTAATCTGTGTGATCTATTTAACAAGATAACCGCCCTTTTATCGCAATAAAAAATTTTTCGTTTTTCGGCCAAAAAACGGAGACGACCCGGGGGTCGTCAAAATGCTAAATTTCAGACACATCTCAGTAGCTGGAAAAACGGCTCTCTACAGCAAATTAATGGTCTGTCATCAACAAATTATACATGTGCGTAATCTGTGTGATCTATTTAACAAGATAACCGCCCTTTTATCGCAATAAAAAAATTTTCGTTTTTCGGCCAAAAAACAGAGACGACCCGGGGGTCGTCAAAATGCTAAATTTCAGACACATCTCAGTAGTTGGAAAAACGGCTCTCTACAGCAAATTAATGGTCTGTCATCAACAAATTATACATGTGCGTAATCTGTGTGATCTATTTAACAAGATAACCGCCCTTTTATCGCAATAAAAAATTTTTCGTTTTTCGGCCAAAAAACAGAGACGACCCGGGGGTCGTCAAAATGCTTAATTTCAGACACATCTCAGTAGCTGGAAAAACGGCTCTCTACAGCAAATTAATGGTCTGTCATCAACAAATTATACATGTGCGTAATCTGTGTGATCTATTTAACAAGATAACCGCCCTTTTATCGCAATAAAAAATTTTTCGTTTTTCGGCTAAAAAACAGAGACGACCCGGGGGTCGTCAAAATGCTAAATTTCAGACACATCTCAGTAGCTGGAAAAACGGTTCTCTACAGCAAATTAATGGTCTGTCATCAACAAATTATACATGTGCGTAATCTGTGTGATCTATTTAACAAGATAACCGCCCTTTTATCGCAATAAAAAATTTTTCGTTTTTCGGCCAAAAAACAGAGACGACCCGGGGGTCGTCAAAATGCTAAATTTCAGACACATCTCAGTAGCTGGAAAAACGGCTCTCTACAGCAAATTAATGGTCTGTCATCAACAAATTATACATGTGCGTAATCTGTGTGATCTATTTAACAAGATAACCGCCCTTTTATCGCAATAAAAAAATTTTCGTTTTTCGGCCTAAAAACAGAGACGACCCGGGGGTCGTCAAAATGCTAAATTTCAGACACATCTCAGTAGTTGGAAAAACGGCTCTCTACAGCAAATTAATGGTCTGTCATCAACAAATTATACATGTGCGTAATCTGTGTGATCTATTTAACAAGCTAACCGCCCTTTTATCGCAATAAAAAATTTTTCGTTTTTCGGCCAAAAAACAGAGACGACCCGGGGGTCGTCAAAATGCTAAATTTCAGACACATCTCGTTAGCTGGAAAAACGGCTCTCTACAGCAAATTAATGGTCTGTCATCAACAAATTAACATGTGCGTAATCTGTGTGATCTATTTAACAAGATAACCGCCCTTTTATCGCAATAAAAAATTTTTCGTTTTTCGGCCAAAAAACGGAGACGACCCGGGGGTCGTCAAAATGCTAAATTTCAGACACATCTCAGTAGCTGGAAAAACGGCTCTCTACAGCAAATTAATGGTCTGTCATCAACAAATTATACATGTGCGTAATCTGTGTGATCTATTTAACAAGATAACCGCCCTTTTATCGCAATAAAAAATTTTTCGTTTTTCGGCCAAAAAACAGAGACGACCCGGGGGTCGTCAAAATGCTATATTTCAGACACATCTCAGTAGCTGGAAAAACGGCCTTTTATCGCAATAAAAAATTTTTCGTTTTTCGGCCAAAAAACAGAGACGACCCGGGGGTCGTCAAAATGCTAAATTTCAGACACATCTCAGTAGCTGGAAAAACGGCTCTCTACAGCAAATTAATGGTCTGTCATCAACAAATTATACATGTGCGTAATCTGTGTGATCTATTTAACAAGATAACCGCCCTTTTATCGCAATAAAAAATTTTTCGTTTTTCGGCCAAAAAACAGAGACGACCCGGGGGTCGTCAAAATGCTAAATTTCAGACACATCTCAGTAGCTGGAAAAACGGCTCTCTACAGCAAATTAATGGTCTGTCATCAACAAATTATACATGTGCGTAATCTGTGTGATCTATTTAACAAGATAACCGCCCTTTTATCGCAATAAAAAATTTTTCGTTTTTCGGCCAAAAAACAGGGACGCCCCGGGGGTCGTCAAAATGCTAAATTTCAGACACATCTCAGTAGCTGGAAAAACGGCTCTCTACAGCAAATTAATGGTCTGTCATCAACAAATTATACATGGGCGTAATCTGTGTGATCTATTTAACAAGATAACCGCCCTTTTATCGCAATAAAAAAATTTTCGTTTTTCGGCCAAAAAACGGAGACGACCCGGGGGTCGTCAAAATGCTAAATTTCAGACACATCTCAGTAGCTGGAAAAACGGCTCTCTACAGCAAATTAATGGTCTGTCATCAACAAATTATACATGTGCGTAATCTGTGTGATCTATTTAACAAGATAACCGCCCTTTTATCGCAATAAAAAATTTTTCGTTTTTCGGCCAAAAAACAGAGACGACCCGGGGGTCGTCAAAATGCTAAATTTCAGACACATCTCAGTAGCTGGAAAAACGGCTCTCTACAGCAAATTAATGGTCTGTCATCAACAAATTATACATGTGCGTAATCTGTGTGATCTATTTAACAAGATAACCGCCCTTTTATCGCAATAAAAAATTTTTCGTTTTTCGGCCAAAAAACAGAGACGACCCGGGGGTCGTCAAAATGCTAAATTTCAGACACATCTCAGTAGCTGGAAAAACGGCTCTCTACAGCAAATTAATAGTCTGTCATCAACAAATTATACATGTGCGTAATCTGTGTGATCTATTTAACAAGATAACCGCCCTTTTATCGCAATAAAAAATTTTTCGTTTTTCGGCCAAAAAACAGAGACGACCCGGGGGTCGTCAAAATGCTATATTTCAGACACATCTCAGTAGCTGGAAAAACGGCCTTTTATCGCAATAAAAAATTTTTCGTTTTTCAGCCAAAAAACAGAGACGACCCGGGGGTCGTCAAAATGCTAAATTTCAGACACATCTCAGTAGCTGGAAAAACGGCTCTCTACAGCAAATTAATGGTCTGTCATCAACAAATTATACATGTGCGTAATCTGTGTGATCTATTTAACAAGATAACCGCCCTTTTATCGCAATAAAAAATTTTTCGTTTTTCGGCCAAAAAACAGAGACGACCCGGGGGTCGTCAAAATGCTAAATTTCAGACACATCTCAGTAGCTGGAAAAACGGCTCTCTACAGCAAATTAATGGTCTGTCATCAACAAATTATACATGTGCGTAATCTGTGTGATCTATTTAACAAGATAACCGCCCTTTTATCGCAATAAAAAATTTTTCGTTTTTCGGCCAAAAAACAGAGACGACCCGGGGGTCGTCAAAATGCTATATTTCAGACACATCTCAGTAGCTGGAAAAACGGCCTTTTATCGCAATAAAAAATTTTTCGTTTTTCGGCCAAAAAAACAGAGACGACCCGGGGGTCGTCAAAATGCTAAATTTCAGACACATCTCAGTAGCTGGAAAAACGGCTCTCTCCAGCAAATTAATGGTCTGTCATCAACAAATTATACATGTGCGTAATCTGTGTGATCTATTTAACAAGATAACCGCCCTTTTATCGCAATAAAAAATTTTTCGTTTTTCGGCCAAAAAACAGAGACGACCCGGGGGTCGTCAAAATGCTAAATTTCAGACACATCTCAGTAGCTGGAAAAACGGCTCTCTACAGCAAATTAATGGTCTGTCATCAACAAATTATACATGTGCGTAATCTGTGTGATCTATTTAACAAGATAACCGCCCTTTTATCGCAATAAAAAATTTTTCGTTTTTCGGCCAAAAAACGGAGACGACCCTGGGGTCGTCAAAATGCTAAATTTCAGACACATCTCAGTAGCTGGAAAAACGGCTCTCTACAGCAAATTAATGGTCTGTCATCAACAAATTATACATGTGCGTAATCTGTGTGATCTATTTAACAAGATAACCGCCCTTTTATCGCAATAAAAAATTTTTCGTTTTTCGGCCAAAAAACAGAGACGACCCGGGGGTCGTCAAAATGCTAAATTTCAGACACATCTCAGTAGCTGGAAAAACGGCTCTCTACAGCAAATTAATGGTCTGTCATCAACAAATTATACATGTGCGTAATCTGTGTGATCTATTTAACAAGATAACCGCCCTTTTATCGCAATAACAAATTTTTCGTTTTTCGGCCAAAAAACAGAGACGACCCGGGGGTCGTCAAAATGCTAAATTTCAGACACATCTCAGTAGCTGGAAAAACGGCTCTCTACAGCAAATTAATGGTCTGTCATCAACAAATTATACATGTGCGTAATCTGTGTGATCTATTTAACAAGATAACCGCCCTTTTATTGCAATAAAAAATTTTTCGTTTTTCGGCCAAAAAACAGAGACGACCCGGGGGTCGTCAAAATGCTAAATTTCAGACACATCTCAGTAGCTGGAAAAACGGCTCTCTACAGCAAATTAATGGTCTGTCATCAACAAATTATACATGTGCGTAATCTGTGTGATCTATTTAACAAGATAACCGCCCTTTTATCGCAATAAAAAATTTTTCGTTTTTCGGCCAAAAAACAGGGACGACCCGGGGGTCGTCAAAATGCTAAATTTCAGACACATCTCAGTAGCTGGAAAAACGGCTCTCTACAGCAAATTAATGGTCTGTCATCAACAAATTATACATGTGCGTAATCTGTGTGATCTATTTAACAAGATAACCGCCCTTTTATCGCAATAAAAAATTTTTCGTTTTTCGGCCAAAAAACAGAGACGACCCGGGGGTCGTCAAAATGCTAAATTTCAGACACATCTCAGTAGCTGGAAAAACGGCTCTCTACAGCAAATTAATGGTCTGTCATCAACAAATTATACATGTGCGTAATCTGTGTGATCTATTTAACAAGATAACCGCCCTTTTATCGCAATAAAAAATTTTTCGTTTTTCGGCCAAAAAATAGAGACGACCCGGGGGTCGTCAAAATGCTAAATTTCAGACACATCTCAGTAGCTGGAAAAACGGCTCTCTACAGCAAATTAATGGTCTGTCATCAACAAATTATACATGTGCGTAATCTGTGTGATCTATTTAACAAGATAACCGCCCTTTTATCGCAATAAAAAATTTTTCGTTTTTCGGCCAAAAAACAGGGACGACCCGGGGGTCGTCAAAATGCTAAATTTCAGACACATCTCAGTAGCTGGAAAAACGGCTCACTACAGCAAATTAATGGTCTGTCATCAACAAATTATACATGTGCGTAATCTGTGTGATCTATTTAACAAGATAACCGCCCTTTTATCGCAATAAAAAATTTTTCGTTTTTCGGCCAAAAAACGGAGACGACCCGGGGGTCGTCAAAATGCTAAATTTCAGACACATCTCAGTAGCTGGAAAAACGGCTCTCTACAGCAAATTAATGGTCTGTCATCAACAAATTATACATGTGCGTAATCTGTGTGATCTATTTAACAAGATAACCGCCCTTTTATCGCAATAAAAAATTTTTCGTTTTTCGGCCAAAAAACAGAGACGACCCGGGGGTCGTCAAAATGCTAAATTTCAGACACATCTCAGTAGCTGGAAAAACGGCTCTCTACAGCAAATTAATGGTCTGTCATCAACAAATTATACATGTGCGTAATCTGTGTGATCTATTTAACAAGATAACCGCCCTTTTATCGCAATAAAAAATTTTTCGTTTTTCGGCCAAAAAACAGAGACGACCCGGGGGTCGTCAAAATGCTAAATTTCAGACACATCTCAGTAGCTGTAAAAACGGCTCTCTACAGCAAATTAATGGGCTGTCATCAACAAATTATACATGTGCGTAATCTGTGTGATCTATTTAACAAGATAACCGCCCTTTTATCGCAATAAAAAATTTTTCGTTTTTCGGCCAAAAAACAGAGACGACCCGGGGGTCGTCAAAATGCTAAATTTCAGACACATCTCAGTAGCTGGAAAAACGGCTCTCTACAGCAAATTAATGGTCTGTCATCAACAAATTATACATGTGCGTAATCTGTGTGATCTATTTAACAAGATAACCGCCCTTTTATCGCAATAAAAAATTTTTCGTTTTTCGGCCAAAAAACAGGGACGACCCGGGGGTCGTCAAAATGCTAAATTTCAGACACATCTCAGTAGCTGGAAAAACGGCTCTCTACAGCAAATTAATGGTCTGTCATCAACAAATTATACATGTGCGTAATCTGTGTGATCTATTTAACACAAGATAACCGCCCTTTTATCGCAATAAAAAATTTTTCGTTTTTCGGCCAAAAAACAGAGACGACCCGGGGGTAGTCAAAATGCTAAATTTCAGACACATCTCAGTAGCTGGAAAAACGGCTCTCTACAGCAAATTAATGGTCTGTCATCAACAAATTATACATGTGCGTAATCTGTGTGATCTATTTAACAAGATAACCGCCCTTTTATCGCAATAAAAAATTTTTCGTTTTTCGGCCAAAAAACAGAGACGACCCGGGGGTCGTCAAAATGCTAAATTTCAGACACATCTCAGTAGCTGTAAAAACCGGCTCTCTACAGCAAATTAATGGTCTGTCATCAACAAATTATACATGTGCGTAATCTGTGTGATCTATTTAACAAGATAACCGCCCTTTTATCGCAATAAAAAATTTTTCGTTTTTCGGCCAAAAAACAGAGACGACCCGGGGGTCGTCAAAATGCTAAATTTCAGACACATCTCAGTAGCTGGAAAAACGGCTCTCTACAGCAAATTAATGGTCTGTCATCAACAAATTATACATGTGCGTAATCTGTGTGATCTATTTAACAAGATAACCGCCCTTTTATCGCAATAAAAAATTTTTCGTTTTTCGGCCAAAAAACAGGGACGACCCGGGGGTCGTCAAAATGCTAAATTTCAGACACATCTCAGTAGCTGGAAAAACGGCTCTCTACAGCAAATTAATGGTCTGTCATCAACAAATTATACATGTGCGTAATCTGTGTGATCTATTTAACAAGATAACCGCCCTTTTATCGCAATAAAAAATTTTTCGTTTTTCGGCCAAAAAACAGAGACGACCCGGGGGTAGTCAAAATGCTAAATTTCAGACACATCTCAGTAGCTGGAAAAACGGCTCTCTACAGCAAATTAATGGTCTGTCATCAACAAATTATACATGTGCGTAATCTGTGTGATCTATTTAACAAGATAACCGCCCTTTTATCGCAATAAAAAATTTTTCGTTTTTCGGCCAAAAAACAGAGACGACCCGGGGGTCGTCAAAATGCTAAATTTCAGACACATCTCAGTAGCTGGAAAAACGGCTCTCTACAGCAAATTAATGGTCTGTCATCAACAAATTATACATGTGCGTAATCTGTGTGATCTATTTAACAAGATAACCGCCCTTTTATCGCAATAAAAAATTTTTCGTTTTTCGGCCAAAAAACAGAGACGACCCGGGGGTCGTCAAAATGCTAAATTTCAGACACATCTCAGTAGCTGGAAAAACGGCTCTCTACAGCAAATTAATGGTCTGTCATCAACAAATTATACATGTGCGTAATCTGTGTGATCTATTTAACAAGATAACCGCCCTTTTATCGCAATAAAAAATTTTTCGTTTTTCGGCCAAAAAACGGAGACGACCCGGGGGTCGTCAAAATGCTAAATTTCAGACACATCTCAGTAGCTGGAAAAACGGCTCTCTACAGCAAATTAATGGTCTGTCAT
This sequence comes from Volucella inanis, assembly GCA_907269105.1. Lineage (NCBI taxonomy): Eukaryota > Metazoa > Arthropoda > Insecta > Diptera > Syrphidae > Volucella > Volucella inanis. The sequence continues at coordinate 27,764 of CAJSMH010000019.1, forward strand.
CAACAAATTATACATGTGCGTAATCTGTGTGATCTATTTAACAAGATAACCGCCCTTTTATCGCAATAAAAAATTTTTCGTTTTTCGGCCAAAAAACGGAGACGACCCGGGGGTCGTCAAAATGCTAAATTTCAGACACATCTCAGTAGCTGGAAAAACGGCTCTCTACAGCAAATTAATGGTCTGTCATCAACAAATTATACATGTGCGTAATCTGTGTGATCTATTTAACAAGATAACCGCCCTTTTATCGCAATAAAAAATTTTTCGTTTTTCGGCCAAAAAACAGAGACGACCCGGGGGTCGTCAAAATGCTAAATTTCAGACACATCTCAGTAGCTGGAAAAACGGCTCTCTACAGCAAATTAATGGTCTGTCATCAACAAATTATACATGTGCGTAATCTGTGTGATCTATTTAACAAGATAACCGCCCTTTTATCGCAATAAAAAATTTTTCGTTTTTCGGCCAAAAAACAGAGACGACCCGGGGGTCGTCAAAATGCTAAATTTCAGACACATCTCAGTAGCTGTAAAAACGGCTCTCTACAGCAAATTAATGGTCTGTCATCAACAAATTATACATGTGCGTAATCTGTGTGATCTATTTAACAAGATAACCGCCCTTTTATCGCAATAAAAAATTTTTCGTTTTTCGGCCAAAAACAGAGACGACCCGGGGGTCGTCAAAATGCTAAATTTCAGACACATCTCAGTAGCTGGAAAAACGGCTCTCTACAGCAAATTAATGGTCTGTCATCAACAAATTATACATGTGCGTAATCTGTGTGATCTATTTAACAAGATAACCGCCCTTTTATCGCAATAAAAAATTTTTCGTTTTTCGGCCAAAAAACAGGGACGACCCGGGGGTCGTCAAAATGCTAAATTTCAGACACATCTCAGTAGCTGGAAAAACGGCTCTCTACAGCAAATTAATGGTCTGTCATCAACAAATTATACATGTGCGTAATCTGTGTGATCTATTTAACAAGATAACCGCCCTTTTATCGCAATAAAAATTTTTCGTTTTTCGGCCAAAAAACAGAGACGACCCGGGGGTCGTCAAAATGCTAAATTTCAGACACATCTCAGTAGCTGTAAAAACGGCTCTCTACAGCAAATTAATGGTCTGTCATCAACAAATTATACATGTGCGTAATCTGTGTGATCTATTTAACAAGATAACCGCCCTTTTATCGCAATAAAAAATTTTTCGTTTTTCGGCCAAAAAACAGAGACGACCCGGGGGTCGTCAAAATGCTAAATTTCAGACACATCTCAGTAGCTGGAAAAACGGCTCTCTACAGCAAATTAATGGTCTGTCATCAACAAATTATACATGTGCGTAATCTGTGTGATCTATTTAACAAGATAACCGCCCTTTTATCGCAATAAAAAATTTTTCGTTTTTCGGCCAAAAAACAGGGACGACCCGGGGGTCGTCAAAATGCTAAATTTCAGACACATCTCAGTAGCTGGAAAAAACGGCTCTCTACAGCAAATTAATGGTCTGTCATCAACAAATTATACATGTGCGTAATCTGTGTGATCTATTTAACAAGATAACCGCCCTTTTATCGCAATAAAAAATTTTTCGTTTTTCGGCCAAAAAACAGAGACGACCCGGGGGTCGTCAAAATGCTAAATTTCAGACACATCTCAGTAGCTGGAAAAACGGCTCTCTACAGCAAATTAATGGTCTGTCATCAACAAATTATACATGTGCGTAATCTGTGTGATCTATTTAACAAGATAACCGCCCTTTTATCGCAATAAAAAATTTTTCGTTTTTCGGCCAAAAAACGGAGACGACCCGGGGGTCGTCAAAATGCTAAATTTCAGACACATCTCAGTAGCTGGAAAAACGGCTCTCTACAGCAAATTAATGGTCTGTCATCAACAAATTATACATGTGCGTAATCTGTGTGATCTATTTAACAAGATAACCGCCCTTTTATCGCAATAAAAAATTTTTCGTTTTTCGGCCAAAAAAACGGAGACGACCCGGGGGTCGTCAAAATGCTAAATTCAGACACATCTCAGTAGCTGGAAAAACGGCTCTCTACAGCAAATTAATGGTCTGTCATCAACAAATTATACATGTGCGTAATCTGTGTGATCTATTTAACAAGATAACCGCCCTTTTATCGCAATAAAAAATTTTTCGTTTTTCGGCCAAAAAACAGAGACGACCCGGGGGTCGTCAAAATGCTAAATTTCAGACACATCTCAGTAGCTGGAAAAACGGCTCTCTACAGCAAATTAATGGTCTGTCATCAACAAATTATACATGTGCGTAATCTGTGTGATCTATTTAACAAGATAACCGCCCTTTTATCGCAATAAAAATTTTTTCGTTTTTCGGCCAAAAAACGGAGACGACCCGGGGGTCGTCAAAATGCTAAATTTCAGACACATCTCAGTAGCTGGAAAAACGGCTCTCTACAGCAAATTAATGGTCTGTCATCAACAAATTATACATGTGCGTAATCTGTGTGATCTATTTAACAAGATAACCGCCCTTTTATCGCAATAAAAAATTTTTCGTTTTTCGGCCAAAAAACAGAGACGACCCGGGGGTCGTCAAAATGCTAAATTTCAGACACATCTCAGTAGCTGGAAAAACGGCTCTCTACAGCAAATTAATGGTCTGTCATCAACAAATTATACATGTGCGTAATCTGTGTGATCTATTTAACAAGATAACCGCCCTTTTATCGCAATAAAAAATTTTTCGTTTTTCGGCCAAAAAACAGAGACGACCCGGGGGTCGTCAAAATGCTAAATTTCAGACACATCTCAGTAGCTGGAAAAACGGTTCTCTACAGCAAATTAATGGTCTGTCATCAACAAATTATACATGTGCGTAATCTGTGTGATCTATTTAACAAGATAACCGCCCTTTTATCGCAATAAAAAATTTTTCGTTTTTCGGCCAAAAAACAGAGACGACCCGGGGGTCGTCAAAATGCTAAATTTCAGACACATCTCAGTAGCTGGAAAAACGGCTCTCTACAGCAAATTAATGGTCTGTCATCAACAAATTATACATGTGCGTAATCTGTGTGATCTATTTAACAAGATAACCGCCCTTTTATCGCAATAAAAAATTTTTCGTTTTTCGGCCAAAAAACAGAGACGACCCGGGGGTCGTCAAAATGCTAAATTTCAGACACATCTCAGTAGCTGGAAAAACGGCTCTCTACAGCAAATTAATGGTCTGTCATCAACAAATTATACATGTGCGTAATCTGTGTGATCTATTTAACAAGATAACCGCCCTTTTATCGCAATAAAAAATTTTTCGTTTTTCGGCCAAAAAACGGAGACGACCCTGGGGTCGTCAAAATGCTAAATTTCAGACACATCTCAGTAGCTGGAAAAACGGCTCTCTACAGCAAATTAATGGTCTGTCATCAACAAATTATACATGTGCGTAATCTGTGTGATCTATTTAACAAGATAACTGCCCTTTTATCGCAATAAAAAATTTTTCGTTTTTCGGCCAAAAAACGGAGACGACCCGGGGGTCGTCAAAATGCTAAATTTCAGACACATCTCAGTAGCTGGAAAAACGGCTCTCTACAGCAAATTAATGGTCTGTCATCAACAAATTATACATGTGCGTAATCTGTGTGATCTATTTAACAAGATAACCGCCCTTTTATCGCAATAAAAAATTTTTCGTTTTTCGGCCAAAAAACAGAGACGACCCGGAGGTCGTCAAAATGCTAAATTTCAGACACATCTCAGTAGCTGGAAAAACGGCTCTCTACAGCAAATTAATGGTCTGTCATCAACAAATTATACATGTGCGTAATCTGTGTGATCTATTTAACAAGATAACCGCCCTTTTATCGCAATAAAAATTTTTTCGTTTTTCGGCCAAAAAACGGAGACGACCCGGGGGTCGTCAAAATGCTAAATTTCAGACACATCTCAGTAGCTGGAAAAACGGCTCTCTACAGCAAATTAATGGTCTGTCATCAACAAATTATACATGTGCGTAATCTGTGTGATCTATTTAACAAGATAACCGCCCTTTTATCGCAATAAAAAATTTTTCGTTTTTCGGCCAAAAAACAGAGACGACCCGGGGGTCGTCAAAATGCTAAATTTCAGACACATCTCAGTAGCTGGAAAAACGGCTCTCTACAGCAAATTAATGGTCTGTCATCAACAAATTATACATGTGCGTAATCTGTGTGATCTATTTAACAAGATAACCGCCCTTTTATCGCAATAAAAAATTTTTCGTTTTTCGGCCAAAAAACAGAGACGACCCGGGGGTCGTCAAAATGCTAAATTTCAGACACATCTCAGTAGCTGGAAAAACGGTTCTCTACAGCAAATTAATGGTCTGTCATCAACAAATTATACATGTGCGTAATCTGTGTGATCTATTTAACAAGATAACCGCCCTTTTATCGCAATAAAAAATTTTTCGTTTTTCGGCCAAAAAACAGAGACGACCCGGGGGTCGTCAAAATGCTAAATTTCAGACACATCTCAGTAGCTGGAAAAACGGCTCTCTACAGCAAATTAATGGTCTGTCATCAACAAATTATACATGTGCGTAATCTGTGTGATCTATTTAACAAGATAACCGCCCTTTTATCGCAATAAAAAATTTTTCGTTTTTCGGCCAAAAAACAGAGACGACCCGGGGGTCGTCAAAATGCTAAATTTCAGACACATCTCAGTAGCTGGAAAACCGGCTCTCTACAGCAAATTAATGGTCTGTCATCAACAAATTATACATGTGCGTAATCTGTGTGATCTATTTAACAAGATAACCGCCCTTTTATCGCAATAAAAAATTTTTCGTTTTTCGGCCAAAAAACGGAGACGACCCTGGGGTCGTCAAAATGCTAAATTTCAGACACATCTCAGTAGCTGGAAAAACGGCTCTCTACAGCAAATTAATGGTCTGTCATCAACAAATTATACATGTGCGTAATCTGTGTGATCTATTTAACAAGATAACTGCCCTTTTATCGCAATAAAAAATTTTTCGTTTTTCGGCCAAAAAACGGAGACGACCCGGGGGTCGTCAAAATGCTAAATTTCAGACACATCTCAGTAGCTGGAAAAACGGCTCTCTACAGCAAATTAATGGTCTGTCATCAACAAATTATACATGTGCGTAATCTGTGTGATCTATTTAACAAGATAACCGCCCTTTTATCGCAATAAAAAATTTTTCGTTTTTCGGCCAAAAAACAGAGACGACCCGGAGGTCGTCAAAATGCTAAATTTCAGACACATCTCAGTAGCTGGAAAAACGGCTCTCTACAGCAAATTAATGGTCTGTCATCAACAAATTATACATGTGCGTAATCTGTGTGATCTATTTAACAAGATAACCGCCCTTTTATCGCAATAAAAAATTTTTCGTTTTTCGGCCAAAAAACAGAGACGACCCGGGGGTCGTCAAAATGCTAAATTTCAGACACATCTCAGTAGCTGGAAAACCGCCCTTTTATCGCAATAAAAAATTTTTCGTTTTTCGGCCAAAAAACAGAGACGACCCGGGGGTCGTCAAAATGCTAAATTTCAGACACATCTCAGTAGCTGGAAAAACGGCTCTCTACAGCAAATTAATGGTCTGTCATCAACAAATTATACATGTGCGTAATCTGTGTGATCTATTTAACAAGATAACCGCCCTTTTATCGCAATAAAAAACTTTTCGTTTTTCGGCCAAAAAACAGAGACGACCCGGGGGTCGTCAAAATGCTAAATTTCAGACACATCTCAGTAGCTGGAAAAACGGCTCTCTACAGCAAATTAATGGTCTGTCATCAACAAATTATACATGTGCGTAATCTGTGTGATCTATTTAACAAGATAACCGCCCTTTTATCGCAATAAAAAACTTTTCGTTTTTCGGCCAAAAAACAGAGACGACCCGGGGGTCGTCAAAATGCTAAATTTCAGACACATCTCAGTAGCTGGAAAAACGGCTCTCTACAGCAAATTAATGGTCTGTCATCAACAAATTATACATGTGCGTAATCTGTGTGATCTATTTAACAAGATAACCGCCCTTTTATCGCAATAAAAAATTTTTCGTTTTTCGGCCAAAAAACAGAGACGACCCGGGGGTCGTCAAAATGCTAAATTTCAGACACATCTCAGTAGCTGGAAAAACGGCTCTCTACAGCAAATTAATGGTCTGTCATCAACAAATTATACATGTGCGTAATCTGTGTGATCTATTTAACAAGATAACCGCCCTTTTATCGCAATAAAAAACTTTTCGTTTTTCGGCCAAAAAACAGAGACGACCCGGGGGTCGTCAAAATGCTAAATTTCAGACACATCTCAGTAGCTGGAAAAACGGCTCTCTACAGCAAATTAATGGTCTGTCATCAACAAATTATACATGTGCGTAATCTGTGTGATCTATTTAACAAGATAACCGCCCTTTTATCGCAATAAAAAAATTTTAGTTTTTCGGCCAAAAAACAGAGACGACCCGGGGGTCGTCAAAATGCTATATTTCAGACACATCTCAGTAGCTGGAAAAACGGCCTTTTATCGCAATAAAAAATTTTTCGTTTTTCGGCCAAAAAACAGAGACGACCCGGGGGTCGTCAAAATGCTAAATTTCAGACACATCTCAGTAGCTGGAAAAACGGCTCTCTACAGCAAATGAATGGTCTGTCATCAACAAATTATACATGTGCGTAATCTGTGTGATCTATTTAACAAGATAACCGCCCTTTTATCGCAATAAAAAACTTTTCGTTTTTCGGCCAAAAAACAGAGACGACCCGGGGGTCGTCAAAATGCTAAATTTCAGACACATCTCAGTAGCTGGAAAAACGGCTCTCTACAGCAAATTAATGGTCTGTCATCAACAAATTATACATGTGCGTAATCTGTGTGATCTATTTAACAAGATAACCGCCCTTTTATCGCAATAAAAAATTTTTCGTTTTTCGGCCAAAAAACAGAGACGACCCGGGGGTCGTCAAAATGCTAAATTTCAGACACATCTCAGTAGCTGGAAAAACGGCTCTCTACAGCAAATTAATGGTCTGTCATCAACAAATTATACATGTGCGTAATCTGTGTGATCTATTTAACAAGATAACCGCCCTTTTATCGCAATAAAAAATTTTTCGTTTTTCGGCCAAAAAACAGAGACGACCCGGGGGTCGTCAAAATGCTATATTTCAGACACATCTCAGTAGCTGGAAAAACGGCCTTTTATCGCAATAAAAAATTTTTCGTTTTTCGGCCAAAAAACAGAGACGACCCGGGGGTCGTCAAAATGCTAAATTTCAGACACATCTCAGTAGCTGGAAAAACGGCTCTCTACAGCAAATTAATGGTCTGTCATCAACAAATTATACATGTGCGTAATCTGTGTGATCTATTTAACAAGATAACCGCCCTTTTATCGCAATAAAAAATTTTTCGTTTTTCGGCCAAAAAACAGAGACGACCCGGGGGTCGTCAAAATGCTAAATTTCAGACACATCTCAGTAGCTGGAAAAACGGCTCTCTACAGCAAATTAATGGTCTGTCATCAACAAATTATACATGTGCGTAATCTGTGTGATCTATTTAACAAGATAACCGCCCTTTTATCGCAATAAAAAATTTTTCGTTTTTCGGCCAAAAAACAGAGACGACCCGGAGGTCGTCAAAATGCTAAATTTCAGACACATCTCAGTAGCTGGAAAAACGGCTCTCTACAGCAAATTAATGGTCTGTCATCAACAAATTATACATGTGCGTAATCTGTGTGATCTATTTAACAAGATAACCGCCCTTTTATCGCAATAAAAAATTTTTCGTTTTTCGGCCAAAAAACAGAGACGACCCGGGGGTCGTCAAAATGCTATATTTCAGACACATCTCAGTAGCTGGAAAAACGGCCTTTTATCGCAATAAAAAATTTTTCGTTTTTCGGCCAAAAAACAGAGACGACCCGGGGGTCGTCAAAATGCTAAATTTCAGACACATCTCAGTAGCTGGAAAAACGGCTCTCTACAGCAAATTAATGGTCTGTCATCAACAAATTATACATGTGCGTAATCTGTGTGATCTATTTAACAAGATAACCGCCCTTTTATCGCAATAAAAAATTTTTCGTTTTTCGGCCAAAAAACAGAGACGACCCGGGGGTCGTCAAAATGCTAAATTTCAGACACATCTCAGTAGCTGGAAAAACGGCTCTCTACAGCAAATTAATGGTCTGTCATCAACAAATTATACATGTGCGTAATCTGTGTGATCTATTTAACAAGATAACCGCCCTTTTATCGCAATAAAAAATTTTTCGTTTTTCGGCCAAAAAACAGAGACGACCCGGGGGTCGTCAAAATGCTAAATTTCAGACACATCTCAGTAGCTGGAAAAACGGTTCTCTACAGCAAATTAATGGTCTGTCATCAACAAATTATACATGTGCGTAATCTGTGTGATCTATTTAACAAGATAACCGCCCTTTTATCGCAATAAAAAATTTTCGTTTTTCGGCCAAAAAACAGAGACGACCCGGGGGTCGTCAAAATGCTAAATTTCAGACACATCTCAGTAGCTGGAAAAACGGCTCTCTACAGCAAATTAATGGTCTGTCATCAACAAATTATACATGTGCGTAATCTGTGTGATCTATTTAACAAGATAACCGCCCTTTTATCGCAATAAAAAATTTTTCGTTTTTCGGCCAAAAAACGGAGACGACCCGGGGGTCGTCAAAATGCTAAATTTCAGACACATCTCAGTAGCTGGAAAAACGGCTCTCTACAGCAAATTAATGGTCTGTCATCAACAAATTATACATGTGCGTAATCTGTGTGATCTATTTAACAAGATAACCGCCCTTTTATCGCAATAAAAAATTTTTCGTTTTTCGGCCAAAAAACGGAGACGACCCTGGGGTCGTCAAATTGCTAAATTTCAGACACATCTCAGTAGCTGGAAAAACGGCTCTCTACAGCAAATTAATGGTCTGTCATCAACAAATTATACATGTGCGTAATCTGTGTGATCTATTTAACAAGATAACTGCCCTTTTATCGCAATAAAAAATTTTTCGTTTTTCGGCCAAAAAACGGAGACGACCCGGGGGTCGTCAAAATGCTAAATTTCAGACACATCTCAGTAGCTGGAAAAACGGCTCTCTACAGCAAATTAATGGTCTGTCATCAACAAATTATACATGTGCGTAATCTGTGTGATCTATTTAACAAGATAACCGCCCTTTTATCGCAATAAAAAATTTTTCGTTTTTCGGCCAAAAAACAGAGACGACCCGGAGGTCGTCAAAATGCTAAATTTCAGACACATCTCAGTAGCTGGAAAAACGGCTCTCTACAGCAAATTAATGGTCTGTCATCAACAAATTATACATGTGCGTAATCTGTGTGATCTATTTAACAAGATAACCGCCCTTTTATCGCAATAAAAATTTTTTCGTTTTTCGGCCAAAAAACGGAGACGACCCGGGGGTCGTCAAAATGCTAAATTTCAGACACATCTCAGTAGCTGGAAAAACGGCTCTCTACAGCAAATTAATGGTCTGTCATCAACAAATTATACATGTGCGTAATCTGTGTGATCTATTTAACAAGATAACCGCCCTTTTATCGCAATAAAAAATTTTTCGTTTTTCGGCCAAAAAACAGAGACGACCCGGGGGTCGTCAAAATGCTAAATTTCAGACACATCTCAGTAGCTGGAAAAACGGCTCTCTACAGCAAATTAATGGTCTGTCATCAACAAATTATACATGTGCGTAATCTGTGTGATCTATTTAACAAGATAACCGCCCTTTTATCGCAATAAAAAATTTTTCGTTTTTCGGCCAAAAAACAGAGACGACCCGGGGGTCGTCAAAATGCTAAATTTCAGACACATCTCAGTAGCTGGAAAAACGGTTCTCTACAGCAAATTAATGGTCTGTCATCAACAAATTATACATGTGCGTAATCTGTGTGATCTATTTAACAAGATAACCGCCCTTTTATCGCAATAAAAAATTTTTCGTTTTTCGGCCAAAAAACAGAGACGACCCGGGGGTCGTCAAAATGCTAAATTTCAGACACATCTCAGTAGCTGGAAAAACGGCTCTCTACAGCAAATTAATGGTCTGTCATCAACAAATTATACATGTGCGTAATCTGTGTGATCTATTTAACAAGATAACCGCCCTTTTATCGCAATAAAAAATTTTTCGTTTTTCGGCCAAAAAACAGAGACGACCCGGGGGTCGTCAAAATGCTAAATTTCAGACACATCTCAGTAGCTGGAAAAACGGCTCTCTACAGCAAATTAATGGTCTGTCATCAACAAATTATACATGTGCGTAATCTGTGTGATCTATTTAACAAGATAACCGCCCTTTTATCGCAATAAAAAATTTTTCGTTTTTCGGCCAAAAAACGGAGACGACCCTGGGGTCGTCAAAATGCTAAATTTCAGACACATCTCAGTAGCTGGAAAAACGGCTCTCTACAGCAAATTAATGGTCTGTCATCAACAAATTATACATGTGCGTAATCTGTGTGATCTATTTAACAAGATAACTGCCCTTTTATCGCAATAAAAAATTTTTCGTTTTTCGGCCAAAAAACGGAGACGACCCGGGGGTCGTCAAAATGCTAAATTTCAGACACATCTCAGTAGCTGGAAAAACGGCACCTCTACAGCAAATTAATGGTCTGTCATCAACAAATTATACATGTGCGTAATCTGTGTGATCTATTTAACAAGATAACCGCCCTTTTATCGCAATAAAAAATTTTTCGTTTTTCGGCCAAAAAACAGAGACGACCCGGAGGTCGTCAAAATGCTAAATTTCAGACACATCTCAGTAGCTGGAAAAACGGCTCTCTACAGCAAATTAATGGTCTGTCATCAACAAATTATACATGTGCGTAATCTGTGTGATCTATTTAACAAGATAACCGCCCTTTTATCGCAATAAAAAATTTTTCGTTTTTCGGCCAAAAAACAGAGACGACCCGGGGGTCGTCAAA
>CAJSMH010000020.1:0-36627 GCA_907269105.1 Volucella inanis
TTATTTATTATTTATTATTTATTATTTATTATTTATTATTTATTATTTATTATTTATTATTTATTATTTATTATTTATTATTTATTATTTATTATTTATTATTTATTATTTATTATTTATTATTTATTATTTATTATTTATTATTTATTATTATTTATTATTTATTATTTATTATTTATTATTTATTATTTATTATTATTATTTATTATTTATTATTTATTATTTATTATTTATTATTTATTATTTATTATTTATTATTTATTATTTATTATTTATTATTTATTATTTATTATTTATTATTTATTATTTATTATTTATTATTTATTATTATTATTTATTATTTATTATTTATTATTTATTATTTATTATTTATTATTTATTATTTATTATTTATTATTTATTATTTATTATTTATTATTTATTATTTATTATTTATTATTTATTATTTATTATTTATTATTTATTATTTATTATTTATTATTTATTATTTATTATTTATTATTTATTATTTATTATTTATTATTTATTATTTATTATTTATTATTTATTATTTATTATTTATTATTTATTATTTATTATTTATTATTTATTATTTATTATTTATTATTTATTATTTATTATTTATTATTTATTATTTATTATTTATTATTTATTATTTATTATTTATTATTTATTATTTATTATTTATTATTTATTATTTATTATTTATTATTATAATCAACCAACATGCACCTCAAAGATTACATACTTACAGCAGTCATCATCCGCAAACCGCACTGCATTATTCCATAAAGAAATTAGAGTTGATTTGCCTAATGGACCTTCAGTGTAGGAGAAAATGCACCCTTGGTAAGGGCACATTCCATGCATAAAAAAGACCTAATATGATGAAGTATGTGAAATATATGACATGTTAGAAAAAGTATGTATCTCTTAAGGAAACTACTTTTGAAATATCTGCAAATATCATACAGCAGTATTTATATTGCGATAATTTCCAATTTCTTTTTACAGCGAATTCAAATGGCCAGTATCACGCGTAATCGTCCTGCAACTTTTATTAGAATAAATAATAAATTTTCATTGAACGTTCTCCTCTTATAATATAGGGTTTTCTAATAACGACTTGACAACTTTTTTTTTAAATAAAAGGCAAACCATTTGAGATGCGTCAAAAACTTTATTATTGGCTTGAAGTACGATCAAAACATTTATGAATGGAACTCGACTTCGTTCATATAGCCACCGCGGGCACGTTTGTAACGGTCGATTTGTTGGACCCAATTTTCAACGACTCAGCCACACATTTCTCCCGAAACGGCCGCTATTTCGCATTCAATGTTGGCTCTGAGTTCTACCAACTTCGTCGGCGTGTTGGCATAAACCTAAGTCATTGAGTTGAGTAGCCCCACAGAAAATAGTCAAGTATCGTTGAATCGCACGAACGAGACGGCCAATCGATTGGCCCATGTCTTGAGATAACACGCTCACCATACTTACTCTTCAATAAATCGATTGTAGCGTGTGCTGTGTGGATTATGGCACCATCCTGTTGAAACCACATGTCGTAGAAGTCCATATCTTCCAATTCGAGTCAAAAATAATCGGTGATCATGTCGCGATAACGCTAACCATTCACAGTAACGTGACGATCGTTATCGTCGACGAAATAATATGGCCCAGTCACGCCGCCGGCATGCAAACCGCACCAAACTGTTATTTTTGTGGATGAAGTGGTGATTCATGAAGCACATGTGGACCCAATAGGAGAACGTAGCTCGTTAGTGTACTTTACCGTGAGCAAAATGTTGAGTTGAATAAATTGACAGTGACAAATTGATGATTAGTGAAAGAGTATGTCCACAAATTAAATTCAAAGTTGTCAAGTCCCTATTGGAAAACCCTATATAAGCACTTACCATATGTAATAAAACAGCTAGAAATTAAATCATCGTAATACATCATTTTTTTTTTCTGATGTTTTTTTTTATCATCATTTTCTTCGCCTTTTTTATTCTTCTTTTTAAATTTGTTTTGTTGCAGCTTGAAATGTAGGCATTTGATATCGGCTATGTGTAGTGCTGCTAACCCTGCAATCGACCATTTTACTTTTTAGTCGTCCTCGACTAGCTCCTCCCCAAAGCCAAATGGAATACGTTCTACCCCTTCTAAATCTCCGACGTCATACTTGACTGCTTGCTTTTGCTTCTTACCTTTCTTTTTACTAGGTTTTTCTTCGTTTTTGATCTCTCGTTTAACTTTCTTTCCTTTGTTTTTTTCTTCCTTAGCCACTACACTACATTTATACAAATGTGACTCAGTGCTCACTCTCACAGTGGATAAATGACACATGATATCAATTAATATCAAAAGAAAATATAGCATGTTTGGTACCGTTAAAAAGGTCTTGAAATAAGTTAAATGAAGAAATGAAATACAATAAAATAAAACTGACTTTCATACAAATTTAGTTTGATAAAAAAACATTTTGATGATTTGACCTTTGGATTAATGAATTCGTTTGCTCTTATTTCTTTAGGAAGGCTATCTCTGAATCGCCTTGCTCCATAAAGCGTCATCTTGTTGTTGGGCTTATCCTCTATCCCATCGATAACATACTCAACTACTGTTTTCTCCTCAAGTTGACCCCACGCCCCTTATTCACGCATAACAACGAATAGTCTTGCAGTGTTTCATCTTTATTCTGTCTGTAGTTGATCATTAGCTTGTATATAGGTATATTACCTTGTGTATCTGAGATGACTTCGCCGAATTTTTATATTTTTTTTTTTTATATTGACCCATTCTACCAAGGTTGAGAGCGCAGAGCTGTTTTCTCTGAAATGTTCAAAAGCCAGTTAGTGTAAATGACTTTACATATCTAAGAAAACATCTTCGCAGCTGCTTCAAAATCCTTGATCGATATATCCAAAAGTTAATTGTTTTTCCCTGCAACTGTATAAGGCAAATCCTCATTCTTGAAACCGACACTATTTTCGAGGTAAGACAAATACTAAAAGTTTTATATTTCGTCAGGTGGTTTAATATAATTATCCTAAGTAGAAACAATTGGATTCTATGAATTCAATGTCAAACCCTCAAGGTTTTGAAATTCGAAATGGGAACTGGCGTGAGATAAACAAGTTTTAACCTAACTCAACTCAACTTTAGGATATTCAAAGGATGCGCGGTTGTAATAATCTGGAATCAATAAAACTTCAACGTCATAGCTCATATTTATTTAAATTGAATTAACTTAAATGCTTCAACAACTTCCTTTTCAGTTCGATCTAAGAGAAATAAAAACTACTCTTTTGGGTAACCAACATAACGATATCAATGGAAATGAAATAATAATGAACTAAAAGGAAAAGTTTATTTTCAATTGTTCAAAAGGGGCACACAGTTTATCTATTAAAAAGTACCCAGCATTTTGACACTTTGAAAAACTAATAAACACTTCTATAACAAATTCGAATAATTCCCGATTATTAAAATTACCTATCCTAAACTTGGGAAAATGTGGTAGATGGTAGCTCTGCTAGCTTTAAAAGCATTAATGGTGCTGTTTGTTATCTGAAATTATCATATAGCAGGATGGAATCATGCCTATTAACCAGTAAAGCCTGTTTTTGGTACAATTCGCTTTGAATTTTTTCGATTTCCCTACGATACGATTCTGCCGTAATTTTTTCTGCGCGTTTGAGAATCTATTATCGCACAATTCCTTCTCTCGTCCCCTAAGGTGTCACATTACCCTTTTGGAACATAGCTACTCAGGCAATTCTACTTGGACACTTACCCACTGCAGGAGACTGTATCTGTTGCTCAAAAAAAATGCAACTTCCAAATGGCATATCATATTCGCATGTGTTAGGATTTATTTATTTATTTATTTATTTATTTATTTATATATATATATATTTATTTATTTATTTATTTTTATTTTTTTTTACTTTAGGATGGCTGAAATATCAAGACTTATGGCTGCAGTTCAGACGTTGAACCTTGCAGGAAGGCAAAGAACAGTCGTAGCTGGATTTTCTTCTATATCTCCTGCAAGTTTCTCATTATTAGTAACCTTCTCTGCTATCTTTTTGGCTTATTTTCGAGACGAACTTGGTAAGCCAGCTTCAGACTGTTCTCTCGATTCACGTATCTACATAGCATAGTTAATTTCCTGAGTCGTTGCAAAAGCGTTATTTTTTTAATTGAAAAAGAATTGACATTTACTAGGTGGGGTGAAAAGTAATCTCCTTGGAAATGAAAAAAAAATTTATTTTATTCAATATAGTCTCCTTTTAGTTTGATACACTTATTCCAGCGATTTTCCAACTTCTTTATTCCGTCCGAAAAGTAATTTTCTGGAAGGTCTGCAAAATACTCCTACGTGGCGTCGATGATTTCCTCGCGTGAGCTGAATTTTTTATTGACGAGACATCTTTTGAGGTTTGGGAAGAGATAATAGTCCAAGGGAGCAAAACCGGGCGAATACGGTGGATGCGACAGCAATTGGAGCCGTAAGTCATTGATTTTAGCCGTGGTTGCGATGTTTTTGAGCGCCGGTGCATTGTCTTGCAAAAACAAATTTTTTTTTCGCTTCATGTAATTCCGTTTTGCAGCGATTTCGCTCCAATAAGTAATACTCGCTGTTGATGGTTTATCCTTTTTCGAGGTAGTCCACGAAGAGTATTCCACGACAATCCCAGAAAACCGACACCATAACCTTTCCGACTAAACAACTCACCTTCAAGCAGAATATACAATTCATTTATGAAGATGATAGCCAAAACTCCCATTCACCTGACCAAAACGAAGTACAGATAGAAATATCTAAGCTAACATCTGACAAATCAGCCGGATCAGACGGCCTACCGGCCAAGGTATCTCAAACTGATGAAAATTATTTTTTCTCAAATCTTAGAGGATGATGATCTTATCCAGCATATTGTTTAAACGTCGCCAACAGCCTGATTGGTCCCTATCAGTGCGTTTTTAGACCAGGAAAGTCCACAATCGACCAAATCTTCATACTCAAGAAAATCGATACCCATAGATCTTTTCATTGATTTTAAGGCCTCATTTAACAGCATTTATAAGCTATATATAGCCATGTCCAGTTGCGGCATCTCCGCCAAACTGGAGTGTCTGTGAAGATCAATGTAATGACTTAACCGAGACCTTTGATGTAAAATAGGTTTAAGACAAGGTGACACGCTGTCATATTACTATACTTCTTTAACATCATATTTGAAAGAGTTGTGCAGAACTCACAAGTGAAAACTGGAGGCACAATCTTAGAAAAGTCTCTGCAGTTACTAGCGTACGCTGATGATATTCTCATAATTGGGAGAACTCAGAGCGCTGTCACCAGTGCGCTCGCCAGTATTTAAAGGGCAGCTCTTAAAACGGATTTAGTGGTAAATTAGGGCAAAGCCAAAAGCATGCTGTCAACAAGAAGGACTATGTCTATCTTGGCTCTATTGTAAATTCTACCAACAACAGAAATAAAATGAAGAATCACTCTTGCCAATCGGTGTTTCTTTGAGCTAAGGCCTTATCCCGGAAAAGCAAAATTACTCTATATAAGGCCTTGTACATCCGACTTCTACCGCAAGCGGATAAAGACATCCTCAGCCGTTTCGAGAGAAAATGTAAAATATTATGTCCAGTTTGCGAATTAACGCCAATGCTCCGGGCCGAAGGGTCTCCGAATCTTACCCGAGGATACAACTCAGTAGGGGAATGGCACGCACAAATATAACTGACTTGAAACGCACAACTGAAGACAGTTAGCTAAAGTACCGTGTCATCCCCCGTCGGTGCATGTGAAAAAAAAAAATTAAAAAATAATGTGCAGTGCAGTACAGAAGGAAAAAAAAATTAACACAGTGAGCTCCAGGTCGTAAGTACTGTTGCTTGCACTCAGTCACTACCGTTACTGTATTTGTCATACGGATGGCTGAGTGTAATAACTGATAGATAGCGGGTTGAAAGCAAGAATTTGTTGGTGCACAGTTTTGTATTGTAGTACAACAATTTTATTGGGTAAACCAACGTCAGAATTTTGACCTCATAGCTTTCATTAGCATCTTGAGTGTCTTTTTTTTTTATAATGACTCAAGAATTAAAGTTCTAATAGTTATTATTGTTATTTAATAAAACTTATTGAACACAGGTAGATCCCCGCCCATACCTCTCAGATGACATTGATCTGAAGCTGTCTGGCCAAGAACTAATGCCATTATTCTTTTCTCACCGCGATTTCGCCATTTACGTGCATAGTGATGTTGCTTACCGAACTTCACCACAATGTAATACCTGTTCCAAATCGGAACTCAACTTCATGTGGCTAAAATTCCATCTCCGAAAGCAAATTATCCACTATCTACAGAAGCCCAAAACGGGACAGCAATTCGAGCCTAAAGAGTTTTAAGCGCTGTCTGACTACATACAAAGGATTGTATCCCTGCATCCTCACACTGAAATCATTATAACGGGCGATTTCAATATACACGTTTCTGAGTGGCTTCAACATTCTTGATAGACAATCCCCGAAGAACGGTATGTTAAGATTTTAACTGCGGAGAATAACTTGACTTAGCTTGTAAATGAGCCAACACGAATAAGAGAAGTTGATAGTCATACCACCAACACCCTGGACTTTTTTTAACTTCTCACCCTGATAAGTACCCTGTTGATGTGCCTCGCCTCTAGGCTCGTCGGATCATTGGAGCGGACTTAAGAGCTTCTATAGGAATTTTGACTGTTCTTTATGTTTCCTCGATGACGACGTGGATGCCGCTGCTGATATGATCACAGACAATATTTGCGTCGGTATGAGATGCTTAATCCATCATCGGATGATGACATTCCAGCCTACAGCTCTTTGGACAAGGCCATTTAGCTTGGAGCACACTTTGCGGAGAGCTCAACAATTTCACTTTGTTCCCGCCTACACTTGAGTGCGTTGAATTTTCAATAGGAAGAATCCACTTTCTCACTCTTGTACCAAGAGTACTTAAAGATCTCAACATACATAAATTCGCTCTTCCAGATGGCATACCTCCGCTTCTTCTGAAGAGGTGTTCTTCCACGCTGTCAAAAGCACTACGTAAGCTTTTCTATCGATCTTACACTTTAAGACTCTTTCCGAGCAGATGGAAAATAGTATTTATCCAGCCTACCCCTAAAAAATGCGAATCTTCTTGTTTCTCCGCCTACACTTAGGTTCCCTCTTTCAAAGGTCATAGAAACTTCTTAATGACCGGCAGTACGGTTTTCATAGCAACAGGTCCACTGGTGATTTGATGGCATGTCTCACCGAAAAGTGGAACCAAAGCGTATATAAGATAATAAGATAGTTGACACAATGTGTCACCAAGCTCTTTTGTCGAAAATGCTTGGATTTTCAATCGATGAATCTCTCCTTCAATGGATTAGAAACTACCATTCGGAACGTTCAATCCAAGTTATCTTGGATGGTTTCAAGTCTGATATTCATAAAATAAATGCTGGAGTATTCCAGAGCTCCGTTCTGTTTTCGACACTCTTTTCAATTTTTATCAATGATTTATTGTCTGCCACTTCTAATCTAACATATTCATTTGCTGACGACAGTACTCTCTGCTTTTCATATTCATTCCCGGACTCACGATTTTACTCTTTGGCTATAGAATGAGAATGGCAGCATATATTTAGCTCAATAAATTCCGAAATTATGTGGAATTGAATGCTTTCAAAAACACAATCCTGTCTGTTGTCGAAATTTAAACACCCAACCATGCACTTACATAGGCGAAACTGAAAAACTTTCCATTCTCGGTATGTGTACCAATGACAACTTACGTTGGAATGACCACGTATTCGATGTCGTCAAAAATGATGCGAAATGTTAAGGTTTCCCGAAACGATTTTAGAAATACTCTTCCCCTTCTGATCAGGCTTCAATACATAAGACATTTATCCGTCTAAAATTGTATTACAATGCACACATCTGGTCAGGTGCGCCTTAAACAATTCTGCTCCTACTAGACAGGATTAAAAACCGTGGGATGAATCTCGTAGCTGATGCTTATATCAATCAGTCAATGGACACCCTTGAACACTGGCGAAATGTTTCGTGTCCTACTTTGTTCCATTGCTATTTCCACCACCAGTGCTTCATAGATATTGAGGTAGCATTCCGCCCCTTCAAACCTTTAACCGTAATACTCGTTTCGCTATAATGCTTATCAGTGTATCCTCAAGCCCACTTTCGGACGTACTCTGAAAAACCGTTATTCGCTTCTAAGCCGAACAAATCACTTGTGTAATGCCCTGTCGAGCTCTCTATTTCGTAGTAATTGTGACATTCAGACATTTAAAACCAACATACATCGGTACCTATCTTTATTTTCTCAATAATTTCCCTTCGCCCGTGCTGTGTGCAAATATTTTAAGAGTACCTAAGCCCCTTGAGTGCGCGCTATTTAAAAATATAAAAACAAAAGACCGGACTAACTGGAGAGAATTGTTAGTTGAGGTCCAGGTTCACCACGATTGGTAGCGCCACCTAAATAAACAAATCGTCATTTATACAAAATTAGGCAAGAAGGGCTCCGAAGGCGAATGTTGCAGGTGAATTAATTAATTTCCTAGCTTTTCGAAAAATCGCCATTCACTTGCATCATAAAAAATAAAAGCTAAAATAGAAGAAAATAAATCTAGAATTTGAGAAATCAAAACCGCAGCATTACACTTTCTTCGCTGTGCACATGTTTTTATGCAAATACGTTATTCATACATAGGTATGTATATATAAAATATCTGATGCCGAGTCGAAAGATCTTCGACTTTAAACTTATATAACATTTTAGAGTGCACGATTAGAGGCAGTTGCAAAAAGACCGTGCTAACTGGGCAGACTTATTCTTCAAACCCGAGCTGCCCCACCATCTAAGCAACTAAGTAAATAAAGAAAACAGTTGTACTTAATGCTGTAAACAGATTAGAAGGTATTATACGCTTGCTAAGCGTTTTTTCAAACGCTTTGAAAAGGAATGACAGCAATTGGTACACTCGTAAATTCTGTATTATTTGACGAGATGAATTTGATTTTTAATTGTCCAAAAAATATAGGAAATTTCATCAACTTTTATTCGAGTTGATAAATCAGTGCTTACTATTTACTTTCTAAAGATTATTTCATGTAAATTCTGACCAAAACCATATTTTAAGCTTTCCATATAGAGAGTACAATTTTGAATCACTTTTTCGATCATATTGGCTGGTATCTCGCTAATAACAAATATAATGGTGTCTTCCAAGGCTGCAATTGACGCTGGTTTATCAGCATATGCGAATGATTTGACGTATCCCTATAAAAAAAAATAGTCGAAAGGTGTTAACTTGCACCATCTAGCCCTCCAAAACGAGGGATAAATTGGTCACCCAACTCATTTCTCAAGTGGTCCATCGGTTCACGTGCTGTGTGGCATGTAGCGCCGTCTTGCTGGCACCACAGTCTTGCTGGCACCACATGTCGACCAGGTTCAACTCGTCCATTTTGGAACAAAAAAAAGTTCGAAATCATTGAACGATAGCGGGCTCCATTTACGGTAACCTTGTTCTCAGCGTCTTTGAAAAAATATAGGACAATGATTCCGCCGGACCATAAACCGCACCAAATAGTGTATTGACAACTTTTGCATTGCCTAAGGTTGTAATTTATGATTAAAAAGCAGATCTTCTAAGGTCCAATCACCGAAAATTCGACGTTGTGGTAGTTCGTTTGGCTTCACTTCTTGCACGATCTATATTTTTGTAAGATTTTACACCAATTGCTGCGAATTTATTCATTAGCACTGGCGGATAAAGCAGCAATATTTTACGCATGCGGATAGGTCTGAAATTGTGTGACATTGCTGAAAATTCGGTCACTATAGCTTAAATTGATTGATCATTACGTCGGTTATGATGACCGTAAAATGTGCTCGAAAAAAAAATTTTGATAATAAAATTCAATAATTTGTAAACGTTGTTCGGGTGTAATTCTTTCCATGATGAAATGGTAATGCTAACTGAGCATGTTTGACTTTTACACGGGGTGGCCCTGGTGAAGTGGTATATGCATAGACTCCTCAAGCAGAGGGTCGAGGGTTCGAATCCCGTGCGAGGCAATTCTCTGAAAAAAAAATGCTTTTCGTACAATTTGTATGTAGTTATATGAAAATCCCGTCGGCGTCAACTCTAACATGAAGGCATAACACTGATGTAGGTGTGGTTGCTGGCTGAGCTAAATGTAACGAACTAACAACTAGCACGTACTAAGACCCACTGGTTGAGGATGCACAGGCTCGTCCCGTCCAGTTTGACAACCACCTCTGAAAAAATATCGAAACCTAATACACCTGAGTTTCAAACTACTACACCACCCGCCCGCGCCCTGGAAAAAAACCAATTAAAGAGTATTAATATTCCCTTGGTGACGCGCCCGGGATTATAAAAAAAAAGAACACATGTCAGAAATCACGCGTGAGCTGTCAAAAATAGAACACTGAAAAACCACAGAGCAAACAAATCACTATTTACAACCAAGTATGACTTTATAAAAAAAAAATCCTTTAACTTGCTTGTTTAATTAGATAAATATACATATGTATATCTGAATTTAAATTTAGCTATCTGTGTAAAATATTAGAAAATATGCTTGATTATTGTCTTTTCGAAGAAATCGCATAATATGCATATCCACTGCATATTTACTGAGGAAGTTGAGGCTCTCCTGATTTAAAAAATTTGTGTGATACCTCTCCCTCCTTAAAGGTCTATGTTAGTTGAATAAGATGTTAGATTTCTTAGGCTGTGGCGAAAGTCTATTCACCTGGGGGACTGTTGTGATTTGGAATTGCTTTTCCTTCTTCTGATATCTACGTCTAATAAATATGGGCAAAACAACAATAAAGATAACTACTTGATTGTCTAGAACAAAACAAATTATTAAGTTTTTTAAAAAGCCACCACTGATTTTTTTCTTTATTTGGCTTTGCCCGTGTTTATTTGTATCTGTGCGTGACATATACTCGTATGTTATGTTGTTAACAATTAACCTAAAAACCAAAAAAAGTTGGCGCGGTCGAGTTTTGTCCTTGCAATCGTGGTCTAACATGGAGAATTTTGTAAAGCATATTTGCCATATTTTGCTTTATTACATAAAAAAAGGGAAGGAAGCAAAGGAAAAGTGGCGTAAAGCTTACGGCAGACATATCATCGAAAAACGTCAGTGCTTGAATTGATTCGACTGTTTCCATGATGTTGATTCTTCTGTTGTTGATGCGCTTCGTTTCGATAAACCTTCCGAGATTGACGAAAATTAAATCAAAGCATTGATGCAAGCTAATAAGCATTCAACTACTTGGGAGATTGCTAGTGCTCTAAAAGTGTCCATTGGAAGCCGTAACGGCTATTTGAAATCACTTGGCTTCGTAATGTCGTTATTTAGGTATCGCATGAGTTGAAAGAAATTTATCTGATGAAGCGCATTAACGTCTGCTATAAGCTTACTAAACGCGATAAAAATGATCCATTCTTGAAATGAATAATTATGAGCGACGAAAAATGGATTGCCCACAACAATGTCAACTGAAAAAGCCGAACATCGACCAAAAGATGCTGATGCAATTGGAAAGAACTAGTCTTCTATGAGCTACTTCCAAAGAACAAAACGACTGACTAATTCCTATGTCTACTGCGAGCAGTTACAGAAATTAAGTTTTTCCATTACATGGAAAAGTCCCGAGCTGCTCAATCGTAAGAGTATGGTGACAAGGCAGGACCACATACAAGTTTAGTCATAATTGTCAAAAAGCTCACAAATTTTTGCAGTTTGGTATATATAGATATACACCATATGAATCATATAACCCAGATCTGCGCAATCAAACTTTATATCAAACACTTATTATGTTCCTTGGAAGACTGCTTAAATAAAAGAAATTGTGCTAGTAAAAAAATCATTAAAAAGCACTTTGACAAGAAAAGATAGACAGTTTTATGAACGGGGTATTATGAAGTTGCTTAAGAGATGACATAAGGTCACCGAATAAAACGCTCAATGATTACTGTTCATGACTTGGACATTTTCTTTTTTTTATAAAACTGATGATCGCATTGACCACTGTTATCTTTCAACATCTGACTGATACAATGGTTTGAAAGTTTCATAAGGCTGCGCACTACTATAGGGTGATTCATAGTGAGGTTTGATTTTCAATTTTCGACAGATAACGCGTGACTCCTTTCAAACTGCTTTGTTATTTTTGTTTAGTATCCTTTGACAAGTTATCATGGAAAGACTTACAACGCAACGGTTTCTCCAAATTGTTCAGCTGTGAAAATTGTTTTTCGTGCGATTCGAGGAACTTCCGGTGCGCATAATTGACCTACTGAAACCACTATTGCCAATATCAGTTTACATTAGTGGATGATACTCGACCGGTTAGATCACATCCAGCACGTAGTGAAGAGACTATAGCAATTGAGAGTGTACACGAAGACCGTGGCGAATCGATTCGTCCTCGTTCTCAGCAGCTTAGCTAAACGAAGATCTCTACCTAAAATAGTACAAAATTTAACTTGTGCAAGAATTGAAGCAAGGCGACTTGAATTCGCATTTTTTCAGTGAATAGGCTCTGGAAAAACTCAATGAAAATCCGGTGTTTTATCGTGAACATTTTTTTAGTGATGAAGCCTATTCCTGGCTCAATGGATTCGTTAATAAACAAAATTGCCGTATTTTGGCTGATGAGCTACCCAAAGAGTACCAATAGCTACCATTACATCCATTAAAAACAAAGATATGGTGTGGTTTATGGGCTGGTGGAATCATTGGTCCATATTTCTTCAAAAATAAGACAAATCAGAATGTTACCGTCAATGATATTCGTTATCGCGCCATGTTAGCGGACTATGTGCTTCCTGAAATTCAAGCGTATGGTCTCGGTGAGCTCTGGTTTCAACAAGACGGCGCTACGAGCCATACAGCGCGTGAAACAATGGTGAGCACTTAATTTCACGTTTTTCTACGATAAATTGGCCGCCTAGATTGTGCGATATCACACCTTTGGACAATTTTCTCTGTCTTCAGGAATAAGGCAGCTACGATTGACGTTTTGGAAGCCAACATTACTCGTGTTACATCATTACATCAAACCTCACGATTAAACACCCTTTATTACCAGAGCAATTTTCGTTTACTAGGTCAGGGTACAGCAAAGTAAGCCTTTTCTTAAATCCTCGATAAAGGATGTCAACATTGGAAATAAGGTAGACCCTTACTGTAGAACAGTTTATTTCTTAGAATATACCCAAAAATCATTCTCTTAATTATCCATGAAGAATTAGAGGGCTATTTGTATATCTATCACATTCTTCAAGAAGAAAACATGGCTGTAGTCATGCTTACGGCTCATATGTATATTCTGGAAACACAGATATTTTTAAAATGTTTGTAAACAGTGCGGTCGAAGGAAAATTAGGGAGGAAAGAAATACATATATCGATGCCAAGAAATAAAGAGACGCATTATACAAACGGTTTGTACGGATTATAAACTATTTACGATAAAACGTGAGATGAAACGGGTTTTACGTTTGAATTGCAATGAATGAATGAACATCTCATATTTTTGGTAATATCATTTCATTGAAAGCTGACACTTAGCACATGTCGAGAATGAAAAGTTTTTCGGTTTCGAAAATTAATTGAAAATGACTGGCTTATCAAATTTTGTTGTAGCGATAGCAAATTAGTAAATTTAATACACGTTGATGTCCCCGTGGTTTAGTCGAAGAGCAATAACATCAGTCCGGAAATGAATATGAAATTTACTCTCTGTACTGACATTAGAAAGAGATTACCAAAGGTAGAAAAAATAGCATTAAAGAAAATTAAAGGACTGTATTTATGGCCCTTAGAACAACACTGGATTAGGAAAATCTTTTCCCCCGATTTCAATAAATTTAAGTTTTTTCCGCTGGCTTCATGCCTAACGCGAGTTTTACTGAAAGTAAAACTTCTTATTAAGATAGTTATAAGCCAAAATGAAAAATTCATTTTTTTAACGAGTAAGAAATTCACACATTTCGCGGCATATACTGCCTATATATTTTTAAAACTATTCATTGTATCATATTCGGATAAATATATATAACCACTCACTATATTATATAGATTCGAAGCTATAGAAAACATGGTTTTCGTAAAATCGCTTTTTGCGACTTTTAATGTAGTTAGTGTATAAAACAAAACAAAATACAGTTTGATCAAAAATTTTATATCGATTTTATTTGACAATAAAAACTTATAATAACAGAAGTGTATGCAAAAAATTAATTTATAAGATAATGGAAAGGGATTTCCGGTTGTTTTAGACAGCGATAATAATTAGTCTCATCTTTCTCAAGGAAATGACAAAATGAAGCCTCCGAGCTTCTGGTAGCGGCAATGTCAGAAAAAATAGAAAAAAGTTGATGCTAAATAATATATAATTGGTACATACATATTGGTGCAACTTAATATGTATTGCAATGAGGAACTAATTACGAATGTGAATTGAGGTTACATCGGGTAACAGAAAGTAAATTTGTTAGTACAAACATAAAAAGTTTAAGTAGAAGGACTACCCTATATTTTCTTAGAAGCAACTGTTTTTATTAATACTTTCTGGAAAATAGTAATGAAAGGTGAACAAGAACTCATTTCAAAGAACTGAGAAATTATGGTAAAATCAATTGAATTAATGAAATCAAGATATCAAATTTTACGGAATTGTGCAAATTCCTCAAATAAGGACCGATCAGTTAGAATTTAGGTATGAGAAGTTTGGTTATTTGAATTGCTTTTTAAATTAAAAGACAAGCAAATTAGCAGAGCCTTTTTTTCGAAAATAAGTAAATTGTGCTATGATTACCAAATCTCGAATACCGTCAATAAAATTGTAATCATTTCCTAAAAATTAACTTGAAATTATTATAAAAAAAATATTAGTTTGTCGAATATCCGCTGGCTTAGGCTTTTCGGCTAAACATCGGTGATACGGTAAGGCACCTAAATACATTCTCATTCACTCGATCACTCACATTTCCAATTTGCGTATACTAAAAATTTCCATAAAAACGATTATACAATCTTATCCTGAAAAGTTTTCATTATATAGATACTCTTAAATGTGAACTCAAAATCAATTCTTGATAGTCAAATATGTGAACTTTTAATTCTTCACCTACTAGTAAATCACACCTAGTTAATTTAACTATTCACTGAAAGTTTAGCAATACGCATCTGTTTTTTTCTACATTTGTTCTTTTTTGTTAATTTTCCGGTGAGACGATAATATGCAGTAATATATGTATGTAATGGCCTCAGATGAAAATGGATTCACTGTTGACAATCCCTGTAAACGTTTAAAGGACAACGACCTTCGCATTTCCACGTTGAATGCTCTCACACATAATAGGCCGCGTGCAACTGAGAAATTATTAAAGGCCCTTGACTGCTACCCTGGAAATATCACCGTCAGCCAAGAAGTGCGATGGAATGGGCCGGACATAAAAAAGATGAAAAACTGTAGTATATGTATATTAGGGTGACCACAAGAAATAGATTTTCGAAAATGAGTCGGGAGAACCCCATAAAATGATAAGCCTTTGCAGATTTTTAGATAGCCAAAATTTGAGCTTGGTTTTATAATGGTAAATGGTGCCGACTATCGCTCAAAGTTTCAAAAATCGCAGTTTTTTCTGTGTTTTGCGAATGTTTAGCTCCCGAACTACTGGCCCAATTCCCACTATTTATGTATTATATAAAAGGAAAGACTTTTGTTAACAACGCTCTATATAAATGTTATAAAATAATTTGCGTTGAAGTAGAAAGTTCGGGCAATATTGATAAAGCATGTGTTTTTTTTTAAAATTTCCTTTGTCATAAAAAACGAACCACATAACACTTTTCTTGTACAAAATTTCTTTAATAACATGTTTTACATAATTGATACCTTATTATAAATGAAATAAATATATAAAAAAAAAATCTAATCCAGAGATTTACATAAAGTGGCTTTTGAAACATTGGGATACAATTTTCGGCACTCACTGACTACTTGGAGGATCTTCATCTTTTGTTAAGAGGTCATTAAAATCAGTTATTAATTTTACTTCTCGTTCTGCCACATTATTTACGACCTTAAGTGTTCGAACTATTCTAAACCTTCTTTAAAATTCGAGTTTTCAGCCCAAAAATTTGGAGGTTCTTTCAAAAACTCTGCATTTATTTTTAAGCGTCTAAAAAAGTTTAATGTCTCTTTGTTGACAATGTTTTCTAATCCAGCTGCGACAAATTGTTCAAGTTGATGTTTCTGAAACTTTGGATTTGGAATTCAGTTGTTTTCTGGCTCATTGCTTGTCAAAAGTCTGTTGGCCATTTCTGATTTTTCCCCATCAGATAAAGTTGGGTCAAAAAACGCCAGACCTACCAACTCTGAACTCAAATACCATAAATGATTCGAGAATTTCGCAAGAGCTTTCTCAGAGATATCCTTGTCTATATTCTTGTATTCAGTGCAACTGCGCAATAGGTCAATATCTTGTTTTGGCGCCATATAAGCCCTTGGGGCATTAAACCAAGCTTTGCAGTAAATTTTTACAATGAAAACGCAGATATCACCCAGAGCATTTTGTATGCTCCTTCTAGCCTTCCAGTGTTCGAAGCAGTGGTGTCAAAACACATTGCTTTTACAGCGTGTGAAACTCCCCTTTGTTCCAGAATTTCATACACAGCTGCGGCCTGCTCTTCACCAGTACTATTATCTATAACTTGCACTCCTAGCAGTTGCTCATTTTCACCATAAGATATAGATATGGCAATTCGTTCATTTTTCTCTCTCTTTAGAACACCCATCCCAATAAACAACCACTGCTTCATTTTCTGCTATTTGTATTCGTTTTCGGATGTCCGCGGAGTATTTTTCTCTCCTAGTGCTTCTATTGTAGATATAATTATACGCGAAGCATTTCTATCGGATACCTTACATCGACCTAACAACATAGACAACAACATAGAGAGTTTCATTGTTAAAATCTCTTTCACTCCACGACTATACCTCATTCTTTTGCTATTAGAAGTTCCAAAAACTTCGGTGGTAGCCTGAGATGTAGAAACGCCCATTCTATTCCAATTCGCAGATTGCTGGTTATCCCCAAATGATGGACCTCTTCAGCTTCCTCCTCCTCTTCCTCCTGTGCTTCCTCCACAGTGTTAGTGTCTTTAAAAATCAGAGCAAGAGTAGTAAGAGATAGAGTAATTATGAAAGTCAAGCTTACCGATATCAAAACTAAATTCTTCAATTTTGCGCTTCATTTTCTTTGCATCCTTTTTAGCTTTTTTCTCTTTAGCTGGAGTAGTGAGAATGGGATTAGCTGTTTGGGAGCAAGAGCTTATTTACTTCGCAAAACAGGACAAGAAAAGAGATTTTAGAAACTTTGAGCGAGAGTCGGCACCATTTACCGTTATCCAATCGATCTCAAATTTTGGCTGTATTAAAATCTGCAAAGTCTGATCATTTTATGCGGTTCTCTCGTAAAAAAATCATAAAAAAAACTTCTTCAAGCGTTGCGGTCACCGTAATGTATATTATAGTAATTGCTAAAGGGAAAAGAAACAACTCTTATTGGAATGTAAATTTGCCATTTGTGGCAGACTGAGGCAAGAAGTCATGAGCTTCATGAGCAAGCCTCTTACGACAATCTGCAGCAAGGCTAAATTCGCTGGCATAAGCTTAATATGTGCCCAGGCTCCTACGACGATGCCACCGAAGTACGTTTCTACGAGCTCTTCGACAAAACATATGGGAAATGTTGGAAATATTACGTCGGGATTGAAAAAAGGGACATCTTTGGTAAGACAGTTGGTAACCACAGCCTACACGACACCATGTCGGGCAAAGAACTTACTCTTATTGACTTTGCGGCGAAATATCACTATAGCAAGCACAAGGTTTACTAATAGCAACATATGTCCGCTTGTGTATGTTGGGATTAGGATGGCGACATGTTAACTCAAATTTATCACATTTCAATAGACAAAAGACATGCCCTTAGTAATCTGAACATCAGAACTTTTCGGATCGAACGCGGTTTCCCAAGCGCCACATAACAGAAGAATCACTGTGAATCATCATGAAATCACTGCAATCAAAAGACACCGCCAGAATAAACTATCGAAGACCAGCAGCAGCACTGCCGACATGCCATCAGAAACGTTGCTACTGATGTGCTGGGTTTCTCCCGTCCATCACCAAGAAATCCTCAGTTTAATAAAGAATGCCTGCAACAACATGCAGCTCAACAAGAAACTACAAAGCGGCACTACAGCAAAGCACGAGAGCTGCTCATGAAATCTGCGAAAAGAAGAAATAGGAAAGAATATCAACTTCTCCAAAATAAGAAAAGAAAGCACAAAAAGCGCACGATCCTGTACTCTAGGAATAACGTACGGAAATTTCTCCAACAGGAATGAATGAAAGGAACCCCCTCAACTGCGCTAACTATTAAGGTACAAATCTCCTCAACATCATATACAAGATTTCATCTGCCACATGGTATGAACGTCTGAAACCCTTCGTCACCAACCTGATTAGTCCTTATCAGTGCGGTTTCAGTCTAGTAAATCCATAAACGACCAAATCTTCATACTTCCGCAGATCCTGGAAAAACTCAAGAAGTCCAAATCGATACGCACCACATTTTATCGTATGATAAATATGATTTTATATTATGAAAGCACTTATAGAGACGACCTATATAGATCCATGTCTAATTTTGTCATCACTGCCAAGCTCCGTTTGTGCAGAATGACCACACACACACTGCTCTGTCAATGTAAAAAAATGTTTTAGGCAAAGTGACACTTTGTTATGTGACTTCTTGTCATACTTGAAAAAAATTGTGCGGAATTCACAAGCGAACACTGGAGGAAAAATGTTTCAAAAGTCTGTGCCTCTACTAGGATACATCATCGGCGTACATCGGAAGATACCAAAATGGGCTTAGCTATACTATAAATAAGGGCAAAACCGAGTATACGCCATCAAATTGGCACATCGTCACAGTCGACAGCTATAATTTCGTGGTAGAAAAGGACTTTTTCTACCTTGGCTCTGCTATAAATTCTGCCAACAACATTTTAGCAGAAATAAAACGAAGAATCACTCCTGCTAATCGCTGTCTTTTTGGGCTAGGATGGCATTTAATTATTAATGCACTGTTCCGAACAACTAAAGAAACTCTTTATAAGATCTTGATCATCCCAGTCCCCCTTTACGGTGCTGAAGCATTAGCTCTATATTTAGCGGATGAAGTTCTCGTATATTCAGGTCCGTTTGCGTTTACGAGCTTTGGAGAAATAGATTAAATGACGTACTGTTCAAGCTATACAGCCACATTGATCTAGTCAGAAAACTGCATCAGTCATCTGAGATAGCTAGGACATGTAGAGAGAATGGAAACCAACTCTCCGGCCCTCAGAGTTTTCAAATCTAACCCAGAGAGACAACGCAGCAGAGGAAGACTTCACCTTAGGTAAAGCGCACAAGCAGAGGGCGACTTCAACCGACTTAGACAGCCCACCAGTAAGGAGACAACTAAAACCCGGCCTTACCGAAAAGGCTTGTTAAGTGAGGCCCAAGTCTACCATGAACTGTAGTGCCACATAAGTAAGTAAGTAGTTTATTTTATAAGCACCCAAATGATAAACTAACCATTGTTGTTTGAACCGCCGTTTAAAATCTAAATGGTATTAATACTAATACCTTTTGACATTGACAATAAGTAATTTGAATTTTAAGAAAAAATATTAAGTTACTATACAAATTTCCATCAACAACCGTTATTACTAAGAGTGAGTAAATAAAACCACTATTATTCCTCAGTTTTGCAACACAATTGAAATGAAATGGTTGACCATTTCAATCAAATATCCTTATTCAGCTTAAGCATTTAAAAGAGTCTATACAACTTTTCGTTCAACAATTACATTAACTTCAGTCTGCTTAAGAATATTACAACTAAGCGTTTCCAAAGTAAATGTAAAACAGAAGATGACCGTTGCAAATGAATATCCGAGTATCTTTTCTGGCATGTGCACTCGTAACTGACAAGAGACTGTATGTATATACACATGTAGATAAATACACATCAGAAGACCGGTAAACGATGTGATGTACATTTTCTGTCAAAGAAAATTAAGCTTATGTTTATTCTGTAGAAATCTCTACAGCTCCACTATGTGTTTTATTTAAAATTCGAATTAATGCTTTAATTACAGCAATATGTTACTTTGATTACAATTCACTTGAAGTAAGTATATATGTACGAGTATATACTACATACATGTTTTTGTCTAAACGTATAAAATAATCAACAATTATTTAAAAATATTTCCAATATTTCAAATATTAATGTACGAGTTATTACATATAAGTTTACTTATATATTGTTCACTCATCGGCTGGCATTTAAGTGGAGTGTTATAAGTATGATATTAATGTGCATCCATTATCATTTGATAACAAGAACACTTGAATGAATTATGGACTAGTTTATTTTTTCTTCATTAATATTTAGATCAATATAAGTTTTGTAAAGACAATGTTAGTGACTAAGTTTGAAAAAACAAAATTAAACATATACATATTTATGTATGCATTACTATCTCAATTATACGCTGAGAAGTTTTTGTTTTGACAAAAAAAAAAAAAAAATTAAAAAGAATATTAGTAAGTATAGTAGTTAAGCTTTAAGTTCAAGGTTTTGTTATATTTACACTGCGCTTAATTGTTATCTACTGCAAAACTATGTGCTAACTATTTAGCTTACCAAATCCTTTATGTGGGCCCATCATAACCCACGTGCTGGAAGCATCAAGAAGACCATGTACCAACAATACTGGTACAGCTCCTTGTCTTGGAATCCGATGTAGCTCCAATATGTACCCGTCTTCTGTTGTTACATGATGGATTTCGGAAGGATATCCGTACTTTTTTATTAACTGGGTCTAGAAATGAAATGCCCAAAAACAAACACACACACAGAATTTTAATATATATTTACGGTACTTAAATTTGCATCCTCCTTAACGTCAGGATCAATGTCAGCATAATCCCTAGCAATTTCATTTTCAGCATCGATTTTAGAAATATAGTTGCCGAATATATTCCAACTACGACATCGAACAAAAATATTTACTGCAAGCACTGCAATAAGAAGCGACCGGAATGACATCTTTGTCCATACTAAAGATGATGTGGCCCTTCGAATTGTTTGTTTTGATATTTAATCGAATAATGACGCACAAACATTCATTGCTTAGTGCCTGAGTCATGAAACTTTTGCGGGACAATACTATGTGAACACGAGTATTCTAAACGCAAAAATGACAATCGCCACCAATATTCTGAGTCTGGCCCCGCTGATAAGATTCATCGTAGTACCGAACATTTGCTGAATAAACAAAAAGTTTCACTTTTTTTGTTATTTACTATAATTTAGAAATAGATAAGTATGAATTCTCATTTAATTAAAATTCAAATCTTATCGACCAATCACACCGAATGCGGCGCATTAATAAAGGCTTGTCTGTTATTTACTCGCTCTATAAGAAAAGCTTCATAAGAAAAGCTTACAATACTTTACTTAAATAAAAACTAACAAGAAGTTTCTTATTTAAAAAATTAACAATTGGCTTTGGCTACATTTTGATGGGCTATCACAATAGCTTTATATAAGATTTTCCTAGAAAAATGCATATATGCATGTGTACATTCGAGTATTTGTGTACATATTTACATAAACATATATTGTACCTATTTATAAAAAAGAACAATCCTCAATCTCGTATTGGGTTTTGTTTCGTTAATGTAACTACTACACTACGTAAAATGATAAATATTATGAAACCCTTGAAAACAATGAATAGGATAACAATCTTTAAATCTGAACAAAGAATATTCGAAGCTTGCGAAGGCCTTAAGCTGATACGAGTATCATTTTAATTATTTACGAAGCATAAAAATTATCGATGATGGCAAATCGTTGTATGCTACACTATGCTATGTATGTATGCTAATGGATCGAAATCTGCCACTATCACACACCTCAATACCGTGAAGTAAGCCTAAGACTAAGACCATTTTCTTTTTCGGTTCCTAAAAACAACAGTGTTATGAACAAATTTGATGTTGCAGTCTTGTATCTATGTAAAAGACAACTCTGTGCAAAAAATTCAGATTATGTGATATAATTTGACTCCTTATTCAAAATTATAGAAAAAACATACAAATACTAGGTTAGGTTCTTCTATAACTGACAAAAAAGGAAGAAATAACGAAAATATTGGGAAATAACTTATAAAGATTTCCTGACTTTCTGACAATTTCCGAACTTCTAGCTGCAATTACTCAAAACTATTACCTCAGCACAAAAAGTAACAACAATTTATCGACAACAAAAAAAAATAAATTTGTATTAAATCAATCGGCTTTATTAATAATTAAACTCTTGATATGAGTTGTGTACACTTGCAAAATATTTCTATTACTTCTGAATCGCATTTAATTAAAACAACAGCAAAATCTGGTAGATACTCGTATTATTATTATTGACTGTTTAAAAGATAATTGAAACTAAGAAGTATAAAGAAAAATATGGTAAGGGAATTAGATATTGAAATTAAGTATTTCATATAAATACAATTCTTCTTGTTATGTTATTAGTAACTACTAAAATACTAGTATGTAACGCATATAGGTAAATTTAATGTTTTGTACTTCTCCCACGTAACATATCTGCATTGATACTGCACCGCTTGTAGGGTTGGTTATAAACCTGCTACGACCACTCTATATCTTAACATTTCGTTAATGATGCCAAGAGTTTGCTCGTGTTTCGCCTTTGGGGGATCCAATTTTTTCTTCTGTCGGTTTCTTTTTTGAATCTCGGCTGAGACTTAAGACTCTATTGCTTTTGAACCAGATTTTTTAACCACCTTCATTGAATATGACAATAACAGCTGATTTGCTTAGACTAAAGTTTCTCTACTATCGGATTCTGAAAGTGGAAAGCTTCGCGGAAGCGGATACTTCTTATAAGGTCACGTTTTGTTACACCTGCTGACATTCTTAAGATTTTCGTTTCTTTCACTGACACTTTTCCCTCATAATTTTCTCACATGATTCTACATTGCAATGTATATGTTAAAACTGGATAAACCACTGTTCTATATAACATTTTTTGCGAATTTTCTGTCACAAAATACAACGGAGTTTTCGCCTTTCAAGCTACCACACGCGGACATCGTCTTCGCATTTTTTTTGGTAGTAAGCGACAGATCCTAAGTATTTAAATTGTTTAGGATGACTCCTTGTAACTAGATGTCAGAAGTTGGGTTCTTATCCTATTATATAGAACTTATTCTAGCCCCTTATTTTCTATCGCTATTCTCCACATATTAAGAGTTGCATGAATGGCTGTTTTTCAGACCTCGTAGATGTGCTGCCTCAATAGAAAGTCTTGTACGACATTAACAAGCGAATTTAACTTTAAATTCTGGTTATTTGAAAATGGTTATTCCCGATGAGCATTAAACTTTCGTTTCAATATCATCTTGCATATCGCGTATCATTCCTCCATATGTTTTGAATACATCTTAAGATCCTAGCACCGTTCTAATTAAATTTTTCCGAGTGGGTGAAGACAATATAGTATATAGATACTGTGAAAATTCCTAATGTTTTTCCATCATTATTCGTAAATTTTGAATCGTATCAAATGTCAGCCTGCTTTCCAAAATGCCGTATTCATTGTCATGAAATTTTTTTTATATTTCGTCGTCGACTGTCTCGCCCGTATATTTTCATTTAATTAGTTTTACCGATTTTTAATTGTTACAATTTCTACTGTCGCCTTTGCCTTTATACAACGGAACCATAAAGTTCTCCCTTAACTGATTAGGTATTCGAGCGACTCTGGGGTACGCTCTTCGTACGTGACTTCATTTTGCGTATCTTCAATAAACGTGCGGTTGATCTTAAAATGTTAGCTCGTTTACACGTGCTTCTACGTTGCACTTCTCTTATTGCTTGTAGCCTGCTTAAATGCTGTGAATACAATGCCTCTACTGTCATCGCAAATACTGTTGCTACCTCTTTTTCGCCTCTCTCTTGCAACGTTAATAGCCAAATTCAAGGCGCAATTTATCGGTTTCGCTATTTCCACTGTAACAAGATGCTACACAAGCTTGCCATCTATTCTTCATCGCCATTTTTATACTTTAGTTAAACCTTCACTTTTCTTTATACAAGGTGGCGCAAAACACAATGGCGTAGAATAATTGTGTCGATGTTTTTGACCAATAATCGGCTGTGGCTGCCGATGTCGCTGAGAACGAAGAAACATCACCAGACGGACCTTACAGCGAATTTTAGTGAAAGGCTTACACATATTCCCATACGAAATGCAAACAGTACATCAGTTAATGCCTCCTGACCGTCAGTCGTGTGTGAATTACTGACAAGCCATCCTCAATCTCAACAACGAAGAGGACGATTTTGTGTCGAAAATCATCATGAGGAACGAGGCGCATTTCCACTTAAGCGGTTACGTTATTAAGCAAAATCTTCGTTTCTGGAACACTAAAAATCCGAGTGTGATGCATAGAGACTGTGTGATTCGGCGTTCACGCGGAAAAGTGATTGGGCCGTATTTTTTTTTTGAGGACGCCATCGGCAACACGGTCACTGTTTCTGACGAACGCCACAGGATAGATAAACGACTTCTTACTGTCGGAATTAGGTTAGCGGGGCTTGGTAAACATGTGGTTTCAACAAGACGGTGCAACCACACACACAGCACGAGCCACACTGGATATTGTGAAGGAAGCATTTCCTGGTCGCGTAATCTCCCATTTTGGGGATTGGGCATGACCAGCAAGATCGTCCGATTTATCCATCCCAGACTTCTTTCTTTGGGGTTATTTGAAGTAGAGGGTTTATGCCACCAAGCCTCAGATAATCGCAGCATTTAAGGAGAATATTTGACAGGAATACAAACAGTTATCACCGGAAATCTTGCGGAAAGTCATAGAAAATGCGATATAACGGGAACAATGTGTATCAACACTGGCAGCAGCCACTTGGATTGGCAGATATCATCTTTTCCACATAACAGAAACAATTATAAAGGTCCAAATAAAGATTCTCCTCACTCAAATTAATTATTTTTTTTATTTAGTAAAAAAGTATTGTAATTCAAAAACAAAAGTGGATGATTAATTGTGCATACTTATATGTATTAGGAGCAGGTCTTTTGAAATACCGAACAGAGTTTCCCCACTGCTCTTGCATTTTCCTTAGGAGTTTCTCCGCATAATTTGTG
Source organism: Volucella inanis (assembly GCA_907269105.1). Taxonomy (NCBI): domain Eukaryota; kingdom Metazoa; phylum Arthropoda; class Insecta; order Diptera; family Syrphidae; genus Volucella; species Volucella inanis. The sequence goes on from CAJSMH010000020.1 coordinate 25,464, forward strand.
CGCTTCGTTCATTTAACATTTAAATTTGGAACCATACCAACCGTTATCACGAAAACACTATTAAAAACGAATGTTTTCCCATACGTACATGTGTTCCGAAAACATTGCCCCGAAAATACATGTTACTCCAGCATAGATGGTAATCTATCTGCGTTTGTTGCCCAACACTGCATTATGTTATCAAGTGCCATTCTTAGTTAATAATTAGCGTATTTATTGTTCTGACGTGCCTGTTTAAATGCACCTATGAAAATCGATTCCTTCCTTGATACTTAATTTAATAGCTCATAAAATCTCTCCAAAATTATTATTATATTTTCTGATTGCTCACTGCCTATTTGCAGACGCTAACAATATTCCACGTTTCGTGTTAAATTACTAGTTTTATTTCGCTGGTTTTTGATAGGCTTATGATTTTATCTACAGCGTTTTCCATTAAAAATTATACTGCTTTTTGTGAACAGCCACTACTATTTTGATCGTTAAAACTATTAAGAGCGCTAACGCCAATTTAAGTCGTCGTTATAATCCCCGTAGTACCAATTCCAAAAGCCGGTAAGCCCCCTAATCATCCTATTAGCTATAGGCCAATTAGTTTGCTTAACAATTTGAGTAAAAAATATACAAAGAAATACTTAAAGATAAAATTGTAAAACATATCGAAGAACAAAAAATATAAAAATATAAAATAAAAAAAATTGTATATCCTGATGAACAGTTGGGTTTTAGGCGTAATCATGGTACCTCGCATCAGGCTCTCAGAATATGCAATATGATAAAGAGTAATCGTGCAATAGGTAAATCAACTGGGATGATTTTGTTGGATATTGAGAAAGCTTTTGACTCCGTTTGGCATGCTGGGCTTATCTACAAAATGATTAATAATAATTTTTCTCCATTTCTTTGTAGAATCGTTCAAAGTTTTGTGTCAAATCGGCGCTTTAGAGTATTTGTTAATAGTAATGCGTCTGATGTAGACAGTTTTGTGCAGGTGTGCTTCAAGACTCAGTGCTTGGTCATATCCTTTATAATTTGTTTACGTCGGATATTCTTAATATTCCACATTGTGAAAAAGCTATTTATGCTGATGATATCGCTATACTTTCTTCGCATTGAGATCAACTTAAAAAATGCGATTGGATTATTTCCAAGCTATCTGTCCAAATGGAAAATAAAACTGAACGTGGAAAAAACTCAAGATATTTTTTTCACCCGAAAAAGAAAGTCTTGTTTTCTTCCAGCCAATCAGTTAAGAATCAATGACCACCTAATAGCATAGAAGCCATTTGTTAAGTACCTGGGTTTTTTTCTTGATCAAAGATTTACATTTAAAAAACACCTTTTTGAAACAATTATCAAAGTAAATAAGGCAATACAAATATTATATCCCTTTAATAATAGAAAATCAACACTTTCAAATGATAACAAAAGGATAATATACAAAACGATTTTCCATCCTACCACCTTGATCAAAATGTTCCCGGTGGCGTCATGCGTCATTTTGTGACGCTTCCATTGTTCCGATTTGAGTTCTGTTTTCTTTTTTTTGTTAGGTTGGTTTATCTGTTGTTGACATTCCGTCTAAATCTTAGCGTCATAGCTTGACATTTGCAAAAGTTACGTAGCCAAGAGTACATTTATATATGTGTGTGTTGGCGATTTTTTACGATTTTAGAAATGGATTTAAATTTGCAATAACGAACTTGTATTAAATTTTGCGTAAAAAAGGGATTTAATGGTGCGCAAAAGTTGTAAATGTTGGAAAAGTGTTTCGGCAACGATTCTCTAAAGAAAACGGTCGTTTACCAGTAGCACGAACGGTTCAAAAGTGGTCGAGAGTAAATCGAAAATGATAAACGCAGTGGCAGACCATCGACATCGAAAACCGACGAAAACATTGATGAAGTAAAAGAAATGTTGGTCAATAACCGCAAATTAACCATCAGGGAGATAGCGGAGGACTTGAACATTGCCTATGGTTTTCATGGATTACAACGGTGTAGTGCATCATGAATTTTGTCCAGAAGGCCAGACAATAAACAAAGAGTATTATTTGGGCATTATGAGACGTTTGCTGAAGCAATTCGCCGAAAGAGACCAGATTTTGCACCATGGTAACGCACCGTCGCACAGTGCCATCATTATTCGTATTTTTTTGACGCAAAATGCAACAAATACCATTCAACAGCCACCGAATTCATCTTATTTGGCTCCTTGTGACTTCTTTCTGTTCAATCGAGTTAAAAAACCACTACGGGGAACGCGTTTCAGCAGGAAATTGCAGGAAGCACTCATGGACATACCGTAAACCGAATATAAAAAAATGTTTCGGGGATTGGATCAAGCGCTAGCATAAGTGTGTTGCAGTCGATGTGGATTACTTTAAGGGAGACAATATAGATATAGATGAATAAACTTGTATTTTTAATTTTCTGCATAATTATTATTGTACGGTTATATGGTGTGGGGTAATTGCGCTAAGTGCTACACTAGAAAGCTTCAAATACCTCGAAATAAAAGTTTGAGGATGATACTTAATCTCCCTTGGCATTGATGACTTCTAGAATTTGCAAGCTAAGTGACACGTTCAGGTTAAGATGTTATATTTGCGAAAATCCTCTTGTAAATCCACTCAATTAATCGTGACACAATTCTTTTTTGTAACATATTTTTTGTTTAGTTTATCAAATATATTTAATTAATTGTTACAAAGCTTTTGTTACATTTATTTGCTTATGAATTAGAGTAATTGTATATCTGTATACCATATATCTATGTTTGTGCATAACGTAATTTATAATTTATTTATTTATCCATTGTGTAGGTATTATTTATTTATTGACATATAATGTCCTATTTATTTTGTTTTGTTGGTTATTTTATTTATCTTATCATTTATTTATCTATTTATGGTATATATTTTTCATTTACTTATTTATTTATTCATTTATCTTTTTATTAAGTTAGTTTTTACATTTTATATATTATATTATTATTATTATTATTTCTTTTTCCTTTTTTGGTTTTCGATTTGAGGTTTTTTTCATGATTTTCGTCAATATTTATTAATTATTTTTTCCATATTGTTTTAACGTTAAATAAGTTTATACGTAATGTATAGTTGAAATAAAAGAATTTGTCGAAACTCTGAAAATTTTATAATGTGAATTGAGCGCCCACATTCTGTTATTTCATGAAACAATAAATTAAATTAAAAAAATAATCGCCCCACCGAACTCGCAATTCCTAATTTTGTGCAAAAATTGTAGTCTACATTTCTTTCCAGTGAGAGAAAGAAATGCAATGAGTGTTGAAAACATTGAAGTTAAGTGTATCTGCAAACACCGACTCAGATCAATAAATACCCGCCATTCGCAGGAATTGAACATAACTCTAATAACATTATGGCGAATTCTGAGAGAGGATCTCGGACCAGAAGACCATTCAAACTTTCTCAAATTGGTCTCTTGGAATGGTTACAACCGATTCGAAATTTTGTCGCAAAATCATCTTCAGCGATGAAGCTCATTTCTGGCTAAAAGGCTTTGTCAACAAGCATAATATTCACTATTGGGCAGCTACAAGCTCATATATGCTGAATAAGACGCCACTATAAACAAAAATTTATTAGGTATTTATTGTGTTTTTCATTCCTTTGCTATCGGGACATGATGGGATGTTATTTTTGACTAGAATTGCATGTTCTCAACATTGTTGAGATGTTGAGAAGTCAAAGTTTGGAAAGCATCTTATCTCAAGAAATGAACCAATCAATTGGTCGCCTCTTTCGTGTGACTTGACACCTATCAAGACTTTTTACTCTGGGGCTACGTCAAGTTATTGGTTTATACCAACAAGCCAGAGAGGTTACATGTGCTCAAAGTCTAATTTGAACGCGAAATTGTCGGAATATCAGCTGAAATGTGTAAAAGAATTGTCAAAAATTGGTTTCAACGAATCGATCGATGCAAGCGCACTCGTGGTGGACATATCAATGAAGTCGAGTTCTATTCATAATGGTATTAGATGTGCTTTAATAGGAAAACTAAATTTGCTCGGTACCTCAAATAGTTTATATTTTTTTTAAAAAAAATGTATAGTCCTTAATGAAAAACCCGATAGTGACCCTGCTGTCAAGATAATGGCAACTTTGTTTCGTTCTGTTATAATATAATACTTAAATTCAAATAAAGTATCGATTCACTTAAATTATATAAAACAAATTTTTTTAATATGTTATGTCCCTACATTTTCAAATTATTTATAAGGTAGTTATCAAAAAATCGGGATATTCTAGCAAAAAGAAATTAAATGTAGCAAAGGCTAGTCCACTCAAAAGTATCATCAAAAATAATTATTTGAACACCGCAGTTATGCAAATCATATTGTTCATTAACACTCATTCCAACATATTACAAATCCCTAACATTAATTATGAGCTTTAAGATAGAAATCAAGAACTTGTTTGTCAAGTGCTCATTTTGCTATACTATTGACTTCTTAGGCCTCGAGTCGGCTATCTCTCAGTTGTGTTGTCTTGTACCGTACAGATAAAAATATGTAGAGGGGGAATGATTTTATATACCATAATAGATTATGCGGTTTTTTTTTGGGGCTCCAACTTACCCCTGAGTTTTTTTGTTCACCGATAAGGAGCAACGTTGCCTTCGAGGTTTCGTTTTGGTCCCGGTATTATCGTCAGCCATAAAGATGTCTGGAAGGTGCTTTAGGATGACTTTCTTGGGCTTGTCCTGTTCTTCACTTGCAGAGTACTTTAATGCTGTCTATTGCTGCTGGATCCTTTAGCATTTCCACTAGGGCTTGTATTTGTTCCCCCGAAATATGAAACTCTTAGACTGCATATTCGGATTAAACTCTGATACCGAACTTCACCGAGGAACCACGCCTTTTCTGGAAAGTTGATACTTTTCTGACCGGCGTTTTTCAAAACTTCGAGTTCCTTCAGAATGTTCTTTCCCATTGCTTCATTTTAATTTGGATAATTTGTTGTGATCATTGCAGTAAAGTCCCCACTGAAAGTTGCTTTTAATATTTGGATACGAAAATTGACAGATATTCAGAGACAGATTTGTGCTAACCAGAAATGTGACACCATTTTTGGCAAACGCACTTTGAAGCCGTCCAAGGTTATAACGGAGCGAGGGCGATAGCGGAATTAACTTAAAAGCCAATTTAACAGGATTTCACTCGTCTTTAGTTAGATGACAGAAAAGTGCAAACGACAGCTCACATGACAATAAGTCTGAATTGTTATTCCCAACATTCCATAATTACGACCTTACTTACCTGAGTCGTAATAGATAAAACAGCGGTAATCTCAAAGTATCAATTGGTTACTACCAACAATAAGATTGTACACGGTTCCGTCGCGAGCTTAGAGTGCCTTAGGAAGAAGGTTTATCTTCACTTGACTTTTTCAATTCATTTTATTTTTTTCTGTGTGATCTTAATTTCAAACTTTCAAATTTCAAATTTTTGAATATATGACATTTATGTTATGTATTTATATAGATAAAATGAATTTTTAAAACATTGTGAAATAAAATATATTAACTAAGCAGTGATAAAAATTAATATTACTATTATTATTTGCTTAAAACAGATCAGATTTGACAAATCCATATACTTGTACACCATATGTCTATTTGAGTTGCTGTTTTCAGTCATCTGATATACAAATTTGTTTCAAAATTTTAAACTTAAAACCTTTTATTTTGGAAGACATTGCTGGTGACTAAATATTTCGCAACAATCGGTTGAGCGTCCAATTCGTAACAACTTAAGTGAAATTTATATAAGGTGAATTATCGTAAGGTTTGATTAATAAGTGAAATAAAACACATAAATTTGAAAGTGAACTTAAAATTTTTATTATCGTTTAAAAGAACAATTCATGGCATTTACTTTTTGAATATGATATCATGTAAATGTTGGCCACGACTACGTCTGAGGTGGTCTATTCGGAAGGTCCAAAAGATAAGCAGATAACACGAGTAGTTGGCTTATTCCTGAAGACCTGAGACTTTACATATCCCCAGACAAAATAGTCCAAAGTTTTGATATCACACGATCTAGGCGGCCAATTTAAGGTAGTAAAACGTGAAATTCAGTGCTCACCAAAATGATTCTTCAACAATTCCATTGTTTCACGCGCTATATGGCTCGTAGCGCCATCTTGTTGAAACCAGAGCTCATCGAACCCATGTGCTTGAATTTCAGGAAACACATAGTCCGTAAACATGGCGCGATAACGCTTACCATTGACGTTAACATTCTGATTTGCCTCATTTTTGAAGAAATATGGACCATTGATTCCTCCAGCCCATAAACCACACCATACCGTTGCTTTAAATAGATGTAAGCAACTCTTCAGATTGCTCTACAGCCTAAATATGGCAATTTTGTTTATTAACGTATTCATTGAGCCAGAAATGGGCTTCATCACTAAAAAAAATTTCACGATAAAACACCGGATTTTCATTGAGCTTTTCCAGAGCCCATTTACTGAAAATATGGCGCAAATTCAAGACGCCTCGCTTCAATTCTTTCACAAGTTGAATTTTGTATGCTTTTAGGCCAAGATCCTCACGTAAAATACGCCAAGTTGTCGAATACGCCAAGCCAAGCTGCTGAGAACAACGACGAATCGATTCGTCAGAGTCTTAGCGTATACTCTCAGCTACAGCTATTATAATCTCTTCACTACGTGCTGGATGTGGTCTAACCGGTCAAGTATCATCTACTAATGTAGACTGGGACTATTGGCTATAGTAGTTTCAGTATGTCGATTATGCGCACCGTTAGTTCCTCGAATCGCACGAAAAACATTTCTCACAGAACGCTGGATTTCGTAATACAACGAGATTATCTTTCCATGATAACTTGACAAACGATACTAAACAAAAATGATAAAGCAGTTTGATAGGAGTCACGCGTGATCTGTCAAAAAAAGCCTATTGAAAATCAAATCAAACCTCACGATAAATCATCCTATACAATTTTAATACTCTAATGAGCTCGATACTGAGGCGCAGAGTGCGAATCTGGTGAAATTGTGTTTAGGCAACTATTATTAGTTTAGTCTAGTTTTAAATGCATTTCTTTTATTACTCATTAACTCTTACATACTAACAAAAATGCTTATATGATAGCTTAAAATTATTTAACAATCTTATAAGAACTTATTTTATATAAAATATTTAAGATATCTATTTTTTATAAAAACTTAATATCTAACTTAAAATAAACCTTAGTCTACCGAACCTACATACACAAAACACACATATGTACACACTCCTGGACATTATACACAATTATATACATATATTATTATATACCTTTGTATATATCAATATATATATATATATATTTTTTTTTTAAGCCAAAAATAATTTCTTTCTTTCAGATGCCAATAAATATCTGTTGAAATTAGATATTTGTTCTAATTTAATGTTTATTTAATAATGTTTGTTCATTCTTATGTGGCTGTTCACATTGGCATGGGCATGAAAGTCCTGCCCATGAACGTCGTGTTCACATTTTCATGGGGATGAAAGACGAAAGTGCAAAACACTTGAATCAGACCATTTTTTAATTTTTAAATGTGAGCAGTTGGCCAGAAACATACCTTTTTTCCTCTTCTTTACACTACCTTGCACATGAACGACCAAAACTAAAATGAAAACAAAAAAACAGTCATAAATGGAACGATATGGAAAAAAACATCATATATCGAACAGAGAGACTCCCATCTTAAAACTATACTTAATGCCTTAAAATGCTAAGAAAGTGCATTCCTTGGTCTAAGTTTTTATTTGAGACGGTTCGTTTCTTCATTTTCGCGAATAGCGAGACCTTTATATAATCTCTTAAAGAAAGACGCCCCATTTAATTTCACACTGAATGCGTAACCGCCTTTTAAGGTTCAAAGGATTTTTAGTTTTCTCTCCGGTGTTCGGGATCCGAATTTCATTTTTTGTGCTAAAGCACTTTTTTACGGCGCTGTCCTCCTGCAGCGACAGGTTGAAAACAAGTTCCACCCCGTAGCCTATTTTTCAAAAACCGCTACACCAGGGCAATCACGGTACCACAATTTTGAACTTAAGACCCTGGCAAGGGGGGCGCTTTCGTTTTTATCTAGAAGGAAATCCGTTCACTGTGATTACTGTTTGTAAATCTCTTAGCCTTACACTTAACAAAAAGAAAGTTAACCCAATAACCGCGAGGTGGGCGTTAGAACTAAAGAACCACAACTAAAAGAACAAACACCGTAGTGGAGTTAACAAGTAGATGTTTTATTATTTCCGCGGTAAATTCCGAAAATATAAACTTTCAATTGAGAGCCCCCCAAAATCGTGGCCAGGTAATCTCATCCCTAACAGATAAATAGTTCGTCCTCCATTAGGGCGTTGACTTCTGAAGTACGATAGACTCCTCTTTTATGTCCCTATCGAGATGTAAGCCAATCTAATTAGGCATGTCTATGAAAGTACTGGCTACTTGTGTGTTACGAACTATTACCATATTCGCAAGAGCTATTGGTTTTTCAATATGAAGAGCAAAATTGAGGAGTTTATAAGAAATTGTATTCGGTGCATTATGTATATTACTCATCATCATCGTATTCTGTCGAACGTAATTTATTTAGTATTCCAAAACAGCCGGTCAACTTTCATACCCTACAGTAAGATCATTTCGGACCTTTACCTTCCTTTCAATCAAAGAGGAAGCATATCCTTTTCATGGTCGACACGTTCACAAATTTTGTCAAGTTATACACTGTCATATCAACAAGTACAAAAGTATTTATAGAACCTTCAGAATAATTACAGACTAAGGCACTTGTTTCGCTTCACTGGAGTTCATTTTTATTAGATAAGAATGTAACCAACGTTCAGTCGCCGCAGGCGTTAGGACAGGTAGAAAGAGTGAATCGAGTGTTAACAGGTATGATAGGAAAGGTAAGCGATGCAATCGATCAGCTTGATTGAGTTCAGAAGTTATCTCCCGTAGAGTATGCTTTAAACAACACAATGCACAGGTCTACCCATAATACGCCTAATAGACTTTTATTCAAGGTTGATCATCGATAAACAGGCAGAGTACCTTAAACAAAAACAGGTTACCGCCCTTAATCGGAATTTGTCTTAAGACAGTGAAGTAGCGTAGAAAGTAGTAGTAGTAGCAGTAGAAAGCCATATATGAAGTCCAGAAGTATAACCTGAGAAAGTTTGAAGTGCATCATCGTCCCGCGCCTCAGCATTAAAAGGGAGATTACGTTGACACTACAAGTGGTACCAATAAGGAATGAATTCCCAAATATAAACGTCTCCATGTGGTCAATAAAATATTATCACACGTAAGATATGTGATAAGAGACATTGAAAACTGACAAATTACGCAGTTGTCGTATAATGGCGTTTTGAGGTCCAAAACATTAGCCTTTGGAGGACTAGTTCTAGCTAATCGAATTAAATGTTTTCTCAAGAACGCTTACCATTGTAATATTGCATTTAAGCATAAAAAGGTTCTGTAAATCGTTCTCGATCTAAATTATCAGGTTGACCGAGATGAAGTAAAAAGGAATAAAATTTGTTTGAAATTTTTAATTATATCCAAAACTTACTTACTGACGGGCTTACAATGTAAGCGTAAGCCCGTCAGTAATGTAAAACCATCGCAAATGTGAAAGCATTGCCATGTCACAGTCCTATTCTAGTACTGTAATAGTAATAGGATGACATAAGAGGATTTGTTTTATTTTATTTTTGTGCGAACAGTTACACCATATATGAACTAACCTAAATGGCAAACTCTACTAATACTTTTGCAAGTCGTTAACTTTCGCACACTTTTACATTTCTATAACTTTCCAGAATTTGCTAGAATAAAAACAATTTACAAGTAAAGTTGCTAGAATGAGAGCTATTGTGCAATGTGGATGACGTTTTTTGAGTTTGTGTAAAATAGGAGGGAAATTGCCATTGATGGCAATTCATACGCATTCACAGACAGGGTCACACGGTAGAAGCAATCAGTAGAAACCTGGTTCTGGTTTTCCAATATCAGGAAAGTTTGCCACCTATGTTAGTTTATATATGAGCTAAACTAAATGGCGAAGAAAACCTCTGTTAAAAAGAAACAATAAATTATTTAAATAAATAAATTTAAATAAAAAATACAACCAATAACAGTTCAACGAAACCCCTTTGACTACCTTTTACACATGCATAAGATTAAAAGATGTTATTTTTAATAGGTGTCAAAACATCGTAGCGTAGGGCTTTTCTTATAACCTATGTATTTCGGATGTTGCTGTTTTCATCTATATCACATCCTACGTCTTTGGCTCAGCTTTTAGTTCAACATGTTTGACGAAGTTAAGCCATTTTCCACTGTCCATTTTCTCAAATGTTTCTGTTAATAGTAGCCTTATCCATTGACTGCCGATTACGGGATATCTCGTTATAAGCGTACGTACCAAAACTGCTGACTACGGGATATCTTGCGATAGGGACAGTTTGCACTTCAAGTTTAGATTCATTAAAATTGGTCACCGAATTATTTGGTTGAGTTAGGAATTATTAGAAAGGATAAATAAAACCTTAATACTATATAGTGTTAGAAACACATGAGCCGTTTCTTTGTAAAGTGGTTTAGTCCAATTTCAACAAAATACATACGTCTTCTTTTCATATTTGCGCTAAGCAAGTCCAAACGGTTAAAAGAAGTGTAGATGTTACGAGAAATTGCATACATTTTTGAAATTTTCGAAATGTATGTAAAATCTTAAATATCTCAAAATAAAGCATCGTGGACTTAAATCAATTTTAAAATGAACGGCTCATATTTAATATTACTTTTTGCTACAAAAATAACAACTTAAGCTATTCGGTTATATCAAATTTATTATCTATGTGAATGTATTACTAAAATTAAAATATTTTTATTGTTGTCGCTGTGTATGATAAATTTTTAAGCAAAGATCAACGCAGAGATCCTTATTATTATTATTATTATTATTATTAATACTATTATTATTATTACTATTATTATTATTATTATTATTATTATTATTATTATTATTATTATTATTATATTACTATTATTATTATTATTTTTATTATTATTATTATTATTATTA
>CAJSMH010000021.1:0-34481 GCA_907269105.1 Volucella inanis
GTATCTTCTAAGCTAAGCGTCTGTGGGGGTCATATTTTGTACCAAAAATAAAAAATTTTAATTATAGCCGGTCAAAATTTCAAAACTTTAAAATGGCTGTATCTTCTAAACTAAGCGTGTGTGGTGGTCATATTTTGCACCAAAAATAAAAAATTTGTATTACAGCCGGTTAAAATTTCAAAACTTTAAAATGGCTGTATCTTCTAAACTAAGCGTCTGTGGGGGTCATATTTTGCACCAAAAATAAAAAATTTTAATTATAGCCGGTTAAAATTTCAAAACTTTAAAATGGCTGTATCTTCTAAGCTAAGCGTCTGCGGGGGTCATATTTTGCACCAAAAATAAAAAATTTGTATTACAGCCGGTTAAAATTTCAAAACTTTAAAATGGCTGTATCTTCTAAACTAAGCGTCTGCGGGGGTCATATTTTGCACCAAAAATAAAAAATTTGTATTACAGCCGGTTAAAATTTCAAAACTTTAAAATGGCTGTATCTTCTAAACTAAGCGTCTGTGGGGGTCATATTTTGCACCAAAAATAAAAAATTTTAATTATAGCCGGTCAAAATTTCGAAACTTTAAAATGGCTGTATCTTCTAAACTAAGCGTCTGCGGGGGTCATATTTTGCACCAAAAATAAAAAATTTGTATTACAGCCGGTTAAAATTTCAAAACTTTAAAATGGCTGTATCTTCTAAACTAAGCGTCTGTGGGGGTCATATTTTAAACCAAAAATAAAAAATTTGTATTACAGCCGGTTAAAATTTCAAAACTTTAAAATGGCTGTATCTTCTAAACTAAGCGTCTGTGGGGGTCTTATTTTGCACCAAAAATAAAAAATTTTAATTATAGCCGGTTAAAATTTCAAAACTTTAAAATGGCTGTATCTTCTAAACTAAGCGTCTGCGGGGGTCATATTTTGCACCAAAAATAAAAAATTTTAATTATAGCCGGTCAAAATTTCAAAACTTTAAAATGGCTGTATCTTCTAAACTAAGCGTCTGCGGGGGTCATATTTTGCACCAAAAATAAAAAATTTGTATTACAGCCGGTTAAAATTTCAAAACTTTAAAATGGCTGTATCTTCTAAACTAAGCGGCTGTGGGGGTCATATTTTGCACCAAAAATAAAAAATTTTAATCATAGCCGGTTAAAATTTCAAAACTTTAAAATGGCTGTATCTTCTAAACTAAGCGTCTGTGGGGGTCATATTTTGCAACAAAAATAAAAAATTTTAATTATAGCCGGTTAAAATTTCAAAACTTTAAAATGGCTGTATCTTTTAAACTAAGCGTCTGTGGGGATCATATTTTGCACCAAAAATAAAAAATTTGTATTACAGCCGGTTAAAATTTCAAAACTTTAAAATGGCTGTATCTTCTAAACTAAGCGTCTGTGGGGGTCATATTTTGCACCAAAAATAAAAAATTTTAATTATAGCCGGTTAAAATTTCAAAACTTTAAAATGGCTGTATCTTCTAAACTAAGCGTCTGCGGGGGTCATATTTTGCACCAAAAATAAAAAATTTGTATTACAGCCGGTTAAAATTTCAAAACTTTAAAATGGCTGTATCTTCTAAACTAAGCGTCTGCGGGGGTCATATTTTGCACCAAAAATAAAAAATTTTAATTATAGCCGGTCAAAATTTCAAAACTTTAAAATGGCTGTATCTTCTAAACTAAGCGTCTGTGGGGGTCATATGTTGCACCAAAAATAAAAAAAATTTAATTATAGCCGGTTAAAATTTCAAAACCTTAAAATGGCTGTATCTTCTAAACTAAGCGTCTGTGGGGGTCATATTTTCCACCAAAAATAAAAAATTTTAATTATAGCCGGTTAAAATTTCAAAACTTTAAAATGGCTGTATCTTCTAAACTAAGCGTCTGCAGGGGTCATATTTTGCACCAAAAATAAAAAATTTGTATTACATCCGGTTAAAATTTCAAAACTTTAAAATGGCTGTATCTTCTAAACTAAGCGTCTGTGGGGGTCATATTTTGCACCAAAAATAAAAAATTAGTATTACAGCCGGTTAAAATTTCAAAACTTTAAAATGGCTGTATCTTCTAAACTAAGCGTCTGTGGGGGTCATTTTTTTCACCAAAAATAAAAAAAATTTAATTATAGGCGGTCAAAATTTCAAAACTTTAAAATGGCTGTATCTTCTAAACTAAGCGTCTGCGGGGGTCATATTTTGCACCAAAAATAAAAAAATTGTATTACAGCCGGTTAAAATTTCAAAACTTCAAAATGGCTGTATCTTCTAAACTAAGCGTCTGCGGGGGTCATATTTTGCACCAAAAATAAAAAATTTATTTTACAGCCGGTTAAAATTTCAAAACTTTAAAATGGCTGTATCTTCTAAACTAAACGTCTGTGGGGGTCATATTTTGCAAGAAAAATAAAAAATTTTAATTATAGCCGGTCAAAATTTCAAAACTTTAAAATGGCTGTATCTTCTAAACTAAGCGTCTGTGAGGGTCATATTTTGCACCAAAAATAAAAAATTTGTATTACAGCCGGTTAAAATTTCAAAATTTTAAAATGGCTGTATCTTCTAAACTAAGCGTCTGTGGGGGTCATATTTTGCACCAAAAATAAAAAATTTGTATTACAGCCGGTTAAAATTTCAAAACTTTAAAATGGCTGTATCTTCTAAACTAAGCGTCTGCGGGGGTCATATTTTGCACCAAAAATAAAAAATTTGTATTACAGCCGGTCAAAATTTCAAAACTTTAAAATGGCTGTATCTTCTAAACTAAGCGTCTGTGGGGGTCATATTTTGCACCAAAAATAAAAAATTTTAATTATAGCCGGTCAAAATTTCAAAACTTTAAAATGGCTGTATCTTCTAAACTAAGCGTCTGTGGGGGTCATATTTTGCACCAAAAATAAAAAATTTTAATTATAGCCGGTTAAAATTTTAAAACTTTAAAATGGCTGTATCTTCTAAACTAAGCGTCTGTGGGGGTCATATTTTGCACCAAAAATAAAAAATTTGTATTACAGCCGGTTAAAATTTCAAAACTTTAAAATGGCTGTATCTTCTAAACTAAGCGTCTGTGGGGGTCATATTTTGCACCAAAAATAAAAAATTTTAATTATAGCCGGTCAAAATTTCAAAACTTTAAAATGGCTGTATCTTCTAAACTAAGCGTCTGTGGGGGTCATATTTTGCACCAAAAATAAAAAATTTTAATTATAGCCGGTTAAAATTTCAAAACTATAAAATGGCTGTATCTTCTAAGCTAAGCGTCTGTGGGGGTCATATTTTGCACCAAAAATAAAAAATTTTAATTATAGCCGGTTAAAATTTCAAAACTTTAAAATGGCTGTATCTTCTAAACTAAGCGTCTGTGGGGGTCATATTTTGCACCAAAAATAAAAAATTTGTATTACAGCTAAAAAATTTCAAAACTTTAAAATGGCTGTATCTTCTAAACTAAGCGTCTTTGGGGGTCATATTTTGCACCAAAAATAAAAAATTTTAATTATAGCCGGTCAAAATTTCAAAACTTTAAAATGGCTGTATCTTCTAAACTAAGCGTCTGTGGGGGTCATATTTTGCACCAAAAATAAAAAATTTTAATTATAGCCGGTTAAAATTTCAAAACTATAAAATGGCTGTATCTTCTAAGCTAAGCGTCTGTGGGGGTCATATTTTGCACCAAAAATAAAAAATTTGTCTTACAGCCGGTTAAAATTTCAAAACTTTAAAATGACTGTATCTTCTAAACTAAGCGTCTGCGGGGGTCATATTTTGCACCAAAAATAAAAAATTTGTATTACTGCCGGTTAAAATTTCAAAACTTTAAAATGGCTGTATCTTCTAAACTAAGCGTCTGCGGGGGTCATATTTTGCACCAAAAAATTTGTATTACAGCCGGTTAAAATTTCAAAACTTTAAAATGGCTGTATCTTCTAAACTAAGCGTCTGTGGGGGTCATATTTTAAACCAAAAATAAAAAATTTGTATTACAGCCGGTTAAAATTTCAAAACTTTAAAATGGCTGTATCTTCTAAACTAAGCGTCTGTGGGGGTCATATTTTGCACCAAAAATAAAAAATTTTAATTATAGCCGGTTAAAATTTCAAAACTTTAAAATGGCTGTATCTTCTAAACTAAGCGTCTGCGGGGGTCATATTTTGCACCAAAAATAAAAAATTTTAATTATAGCCGGTCAAAATTTCAAAACTTTAAAATGGCTGTATCTTCTAAACTAAGCGTCTGCGGGGGTCATATTTTGCACCAAAAATGAAAAATTTGTATTACAGCCGGTTAAAATTTCAAAACTTTAAAATGGCTGTATCTTCTAAACTAAGCGGCTGTGGGGGTCATATTTTGCACCAAAAATAAAAAATTTTAAGTATAGCCGGTTAAAATTTCAAAACTTTAAAATGGCTGTATCTTCTAAACTAAGCGTCTGTGGGGGTCATATTTTGCAACAAAAATAAAAAATTTTAATTATAGCCGGTTAAAATTTCAAAACTTAAAATGGCTGTATCTTCTAAACTAAGCGTCTGTGGGGATCATATTTTGCACCAAAAATAAAAAATTTGTATTACAGCCGGTTAAAATTTCAAAACTTTAAAATGGCTGTATCTTCTAAACTAAGCGTCTGTGGGGGTCATATTTTGCACCAAAAATAAAAAATTTTAATTATAGCCGGTTAAAATTTCAAAACTTTAAAATGGCTGTATCTTCTAAACTAAGCGTCTGTGGGGGTCATATTTTGCAACAAAAATAAAAAATTTTAATTATAGCCGGTTAAAATTTCAAAACTTTAAAATGGCTGTATCTTCTAAACTAAGCGTCTGTGGGGATCATATTTTGCACCAAAAATAAAAAATTTGTATTACAGCCGGTTAAAATTTCAAAACTTTAAAATGGCTGTATCTTCTAAACTAAGCGTCTGCGGGGGTCATATTTTGCACCAAAAATAAAAAATTTTAATTATAGCCGGTTAAAATTTCGAAACTTTAAAATGGCTGTATCTTCTAAACTAAGCGTCTGCGGGGGTCATATTTTGCACCAAAAATAAAAAATTTGTATTACAGCCGGTTAAAATTTCAAAACTTTAAAATGGCTGTATCTTCTAAACTAAGCGTCTGTGGGGGTCATATTTTGCACCAAAAATAAAAAATTTTAATTATAGCCGGTTAAAATTTCAAAACTTTAAAATGGCTGTATCTTCTAAACTAAGCGTCTGCGGGGGTCATATTTTGCACCAAAAATAAAAAATTTGTATTACAGCCGGTTAAAATTTCAAAACTTTAAAATGGCTGTATCTTCTAAACTAAGCGTCTGCGGGGGTCATATTTTGCACCAAAAATAAAAAATTTTAATTATAGCCGGTCAAAATTTCAAAACTTTAAAATGGCTGTATCTTCTAAACTAAGCGTCTGTGGGGGTCATATTTTGCACCAAAAATAAAAAATTTTAATTATAGCCGGTTAAAATTTCAAAACTTTAAAATGGCTGTATCTTCTAAGCTAAGCGTCTGTGGGGGTCATATTTTGCACCAAAAATAAAAAATTTTAATTATAGTCGGTCAAAATTTCAAAACTTTAAAATGGCTGTATCTTCTAAACTAAGCGTCTGTGGGGGTCATATTTTGCACCAAAAATAAAAAATTTGTATTACAACCGGTTAAAATTTCAAAACTTTAAAATGGCTGTATCTTCTAAACTAAACGTCTGTGGGGGTCATATTTTGCACCAAAAATAAAAAATTTTAATTATAGCCGGTCAAAATTTCAAAACTTTAAAATGGCTGTATCTTCTAAACTAGGCGTCTGTGAGGGTCATATTTTGCACCAAAAATAAAAAATTTGTATTACAGCCGGTTAAAATTTAAAAACTTTAAAATGGCTGTATCTTCTAAACTAAGCGTCTGTGGGGGTCATATTTTGCACCAAAAATAAAAAATTTGTATTACAGCCGGTTAAAATCTCAAAACTTTAAAATGGCTGTATCTTCTAAACTAAGCGTCTGCGGGGGTCATATTTTGCACCAAAAATAAAAAATTTGTATTACAGCCGGTTAAAATTTCAAAACTTTAAAATGGCTGTATCTTCTAAACTAAGCGTCTGTGGGGGTCATATTTTGCACCAAAAATAAAAAATTTTAATTATAGCCGGTCAAAATTTCAAAACTTTAAAATGGCTGTATCTTTTAAACTAAGCGTCTGTGGGGGTCATATTTTGCACCAAAAATAAAAAATTTGTATTACAGCCGGTTAAAAATTCAAAACTTTAAAATGGCTGTATCTTCTAAACTAAGCGTCTGTGGGGGTCATATTTTGCACCAAAAATAAAAAATTTTAATTATAGCCGGTCAAAATTTCAAAACTTTAAAATGGCTGTATCTTCTAAACTAAGCGTCTGTGGGGGTCATATTTTGCACCAAAAATAAAAAATTTTAATTATAGCCGGTTAAAATTTCAAAACTATAAAATGGCTGTATCTTCTAAACTAAGCGTCTGTGGGGGTCATATTTTGCACCAAAAATAAAAAATTTGTATTACAGCCGGTTAAAATTTCAAAACTTTAAAATGGCTGTATCTTCTAAACTAAGCGTCTGTGGGGGTCATATTTTGCACCAAAAATAAAAAATTTTAATTATAGCCGGTTAAAATTTCAAAACTTTAAAATGGCTGTATCTTCTAAACTAAGCGTCTGCGGGGGTCATATTTTGCACCAAAAATAAAAAATTTGTATTACAGCCGGTTAAAATTTCAAAACTTTAAAATGGCTGTATCTTCTAAACTAAGCGTCTGCGGGGGTCATATTTTGCACCAAAAATAAAAAATTTGTATTACAGCCGGTTAAAATTTCAAAACTTTAAAATGGCTGTATCTTCTAAACTAAGCGTCTGTGGGGGTCATATTTTGCACCAAAAATAAAAAATTTTAATTATAGCCGGTCAAAATTTCGAAACTTTAAAATGGCTGTATCTTCTAAACTAAGCGTCTGCGGGGGTCATATTTTGCACCAAAAATAAAAAATTTGTATTACAGCCGGTTAAAATTTCAAAACTTTAAAATGGCTGTATCTTCTAAACTAAGCGTCTGTGGGGGTCATATTTTAAACCAAAAATAAAAAATTTGTATTACAGCCGGTTAAAATTTCAAAACTTTAAAATGGCTGTATCTTCTAAACTAAGCGTCTGTGGGGGTCATATTTTGCACCAAAAATAAAAAATTTTAATTATAGCCGGTTAAAATTTCAAAACTTTAAAATGGCTGTATCTTCTAAACTAAGCGTCTGCGGGGGTCATATTTTGCACCAAAAATAAAAAATTTTACTTATAGCCGGTCAAAATTTCAAAACTTTAAAATGGCTGTATCTTCTAAACTAAGCGTCTGCGGGGGTCATATTTTGCACCAAAAATAAAAAATTTGTATTACAGCCGGATAAAATTTCAAAACTTTAAAATGGCTGTATCTTCTAAACTAAGCGGCTGTGGGGGTCATATTTTGCACCAAAAATAAAAAATTTTAATTATAGCCGGTTAAAATTTCAAAACTTTAAAATGGCTGTATCTTCTAAACTAAGCGTCTGTGGGGGTCATATTTTGCAACAAAAATAAAAAATTTTAATTATAGCCGGTTAAAATTTCAAAACTTTAAAATGGCTGTATCTTCTAAACTAAGCGTCTGTGGGGATCATATTTTGCACCAAAAGTAAAAAATTTGTATTACAGCCGGTTAAAATTTCAAAACTTTAAAATGGCTGTATCTTCTAAACTAAGCGTCTGTGGGGGTCATATTTTGCACCAAAAATAAAAAATTTTAATTATAGCCGGTTAAAATTTCAAAACTTTAAAATGGCTGTATCTTCTAAGCTAAGCGTCTGTGGGGGTCATATTTTGCACCAAAAATAAAAAATTTTAATTATAGCCGGTCAAAATTTCAAAACTTTAAAATGGCTGTATCTTCTAAACTAAGCGTGTGTGGTGGTCATATTTTGCACCAAAAATAAAAAATTTGTATTACAGCCGGTTAAAATTTCAAAACTTTAAAATGGCTGTATCTTCTAAACTAAGCGTCTGTGGGGGTCATATTTTGCACCAAAAATAAAAAATTTTAATTATAGCCGGTTAAAATTTCAAAACTTTAAAATGGCTGTATCTTCTAAGCTAAGCGTCTGCGGGGGTCATATTTTGCACCAAAAATAAAAAATTTGTATTACAGCCGGTTAAAATTTCAAAACTTTAAAATGGCTGTATCTTCTAAACTAAGCGTCTGCGGGGGTCATATTTTGCACCAAAAATAAAAAATTTGTATTACAGCCGGTTAAAATTTCAAAACTTTAAAATGGCTGTATCTTCTAAACTAAGCGTCTGTGGGGGTCATATTTTGCACCAAAAATAAAAAATTTTAATTATAGCCGGTCAAAATTTCGAAACTTTAAAATGGCTGTATCTTCTAAACTAAGCGTCTGCGGGGGTCATATTTTGCACCAAAAATAAAAAATTTGTATTACAGCCGGTTAAAATTTCAAAACTTTAAAATGGCTGTATCTTCTAAACTAAGCGTCTGTGGGGGTCATATTTTAAACCAAAAATAAAAAATTTGTATTACAGCCGGTTAAAATTTCAAAACTTTAAAATGGCTGTATCTTCTAAACTAAGCGTCTGTGGGGGTCTTATTTTGCACCAAAAATAAAAAATTTTAATTATAGCCGGTTAAAATTTCAAAACTTTAAAATGGCTGTATCTTCTAAACTAAGCGTCTGCGGGGGTCATATTTTGCACCAAAAATAAAAAATTTTAATTATAGCCGGTCAAAATTTCAAAACTTTAAAATGGCTGTATCTTCTAAACTAAGCGTCTGCGGGGGTCATATTTTGCACCAAAAATAAAAAATTTGTATTACAGCCGGTTAAAATTTCAAAACTTTAAAATGGCTGTATCTTCTAAACTAAGCGGCTGTGGGGGTCATATTTTGCACCAAAAATAAAAAATTTTAATCATAGCCGGTTAAAATTTCAAAACTTTAAAATGGCTGTATCTTCTAAACTAAGCGTCTGTGGGGGTCATATTTTGCAACAAAAATAAAAAATTTTAATTATAGCCGGTTAAAATTTCAAAACTTTAAAATGGCTGTATCTTCTAAACTAAGCGTCTGTGGGGATCATATTTTGCACCAAAAATAAAAAATTTGTATTACAGCCGGTTAAAATTTCAAAACTTTAAAATGGCTGTATCTTCTAAACTAAGCGTCTGTGGGGGTCATATTTTGCACCAAAAATAAAAAATTTTAATTATAGCCGGTCAAAATTTCAAAACTTTAAAATGGCTGTATCTTCTAAACTAAGCGTCTGCGGGGGTCATATTTTGCACCAAAAATAAAAAATTTGTATTACAGCCGGTTAAAATTTCAAAACTTTAAATGGCTGTATCTTCTAAACTAAGCGTCTGCGGGGGTCATATTTTGCACCAAAAATAAAAAATTTTAATTATAGCCGGTTAAAATTTCAAAACTTTAAAATGGCTGTATCTTCTAAACTAAGCGTCTGTGGGGGTCATATGTTGCACCAAAAATAAAAAAAATTTAATTATAGCCGGTTAAAATTTCAAAACCTTAAAATGGCTGTATCTTCTAAACTAAGCGTCTGTGGGGGTCATATTTTCCACCAAAAATAAAAAATTTTAATTATAGCCGGTTAAAATTTCAAAACTTTAAAATGGCTGTATCTTCTAAACTAAGCGTCTGCAGGGGTCATATTTTGCACCAAAAATAAAAAATTTGTATTACATCCGGTTAAAATTTCAAAACTTTAAAATGGCTGTATCTTCTAAACTAAGCGTCTGTGGGGGTCATATTTTGCACCAAAAATAAAAAATTAGTATTACAGCCGGTTAAAATTTCAAAACTTTAAAATGGCTGTATCTTCTAAACTAAGCGTCTGTGGGGGTCATTTTTTTCACCAAAAATAAAAAAAATTTAATTATAGGCGGTCAAAATTTCAAAACTTTAAAATGGCTGTATCTTCTAAACTAAGCGTCTGCGGGGGTCATATTTTGCACCAAAAATAAAAAATTTGTATTACAGCCGGTTAAAATTTCAAAACTTTAAAATGGCTGTATCTTCTAAACTAAGCGTCTGTGGGGGTCATTTTTTTCACCAAAAATAAAAAATTTTAATTATAGCCGGTCAAAATTTCAAAACTTTAAAATGGCTGTATCTTCTAAACTAAGCGTCTGCGGGGGTCATATTTTGTACCAAAAATAAAACATTTTTATTATAGCCGGTTAAAATTTCAAAACTTAAAAATGGCTGTATCTTCTAAACTAAGCGTCTGCGGGGGTCATATTTTGCACCAAAAATAAAAAATTTTAATTATAGCCGGTTAAAATTTCAAAACTTTAAAATGGCTGTATCTTCTAAACTAAGCGTCTGTGGGGGTCATATTTTGCACCAAAAATAAAAAATTTTAATTATAGCCGGTTAAAATTTCAAAACTTTAAAATAGCTGTATCTTCTAAACTAAGCGTCTGCGGGGGTCATATTTTGCACCAAAAATAAAAAATTTGTATTACAGCCGGTTAAAATTTCAAAACTTTAAAATGGCTGTATCTTCTGAACTAAGCGTCTGTGGGGGTCATATTTTTCACCAAAAATAAAAAATTTTAATTATAGCCGGTCAAAATTTCAAAACTTTAAAATGGCTGTATCTTCTAAACTAAGCGTCTGCGGGGGTCATATTTTGCACCAAAAATAAAAATTTGTATTACAGCCGGTTAAAATTTCAAAACTTTAAAATGGCTGTATCTTCTAAACTAAGCGTCTGTGGGGATCATATTTTTCACCAAAAATAAAAAATCCTAATAATAGCCGGTCAAAATTTCAAAACTTTAAAATGGCTGTATCTTCTAAACTAAGCGTCTGCGGGGGTCATATTTTGTACCAAAAATAAAAAATTTTTATTATAGCCGGTTAAAATTTCAAAACTTTAAAATGGTTGTATCTTCTAAACTAAGCGTCTGCGGGAATCATATTTTGCACCAAAAATAAAAAATTTTAATTATAGCCGGTTAAAATTTCAAAACTTTAAAATGGCTGTATCTTCTAAGCGTCTGTGGGGGTCATATTTTGCACCAAAAATAAAAAATTTGTATTACAGCCGGTTAAAATATCAAAACTTTAAAATGGCTGTATCTTCTAAACTAAGCTTCTGTGGGGGTCATATTTTGCACCAAAAATAAAAAATTTTAATTATAGCCGGTCAAAATTTCAAAACTTTAAAATGGCTGTATCTTCTAAACTAAGCATCTGTGGGGGTCATATTTTGCACCAAAAATAAAAAATTTGTATTACAGCCGGTTAAAATTTCAAAACTTTAAAATGGCTGTATCTTCTAAACTAAGCGTCTGTGGGGGTCATATTTTGCACCAAAAATAAAAAATTTTAATTATAGCCGGTTAAAATTTCAAAAATTTAAAATGGCTGTATCTTCTAAACTAAGCGTCTGCGGGGGTCATATTTTGCACCAAAAATAAAAATTTGTATTACAGCCGGTTAAAATTTCAAAACTTTAAAATGGCTGTATCTTCTAAACTAAGCGTCTGCGTTGGTCATATTTTGCACCAAAAATAAAAAATTTGTATTACAGCCGGTTAAAATTTCAAAACTTTAAAATGGCTGTATCTTCTAAACTAAGCGTCTGTGAGGGTCATATTTTGCACCAAAAATAAAAAATTTGTATTACAGCCGGTTAAAATTTCAAAACTTTAAAATGGCTGTATCTTTTAAACTAAGCGTCTGCGGGGGTCATATTTTGCACCAAAAATAAAAAATTTTAATTATAGACGGTCAAAATTTCAAAACTTTAAAATGGCTGTATCTTCTAAACTAAGCGTCTGTGGGGGTCATATTTTGCACCAAAAATAAAAAATTTTAATTATAGCCGGTTTAAATTTCAAAACTTTAAAATGGCTGTATCTTCTAAACTAAGCGTCTGTGGGGGTCACATTTTGCACCAAAAATAAAAAATTTTAATTATAGCCGGTCAAAATTTCAAAACTTTAAAATGGCTGTATCTTCTAACTAAGCGTCTGTGGGGGTCATATTTTGCACCAAAAATAAAAAATTTTAATTATAGCCGGTTAAAATTTCAAAACTTTAAAATGGCTGTCTGCGGGGGTCAAATTTTGCACCAAAAATAAAAAATTTGTATTACAGCCGGTTAAAATTTCAAAACTTTAAAATGGCTGTATCTTCTAAACTAAGCGTCTGCGGGGGTCATATTTTGCACCAAAAATAAAAAATTTGTATTACAGCCGGTTAAAATTTCAAAACTTTAAAATGGCTGTATCTTCTAAACTAAGCGTCTGCTGGGGTCATATTTTGCACCAAAAATAAAAAATTTTAATTATAGCCGGTTAAAATTTCAAAACTTTAAAATAGCTGTATCTTCTAAACTAAGCGTCTGCGGGTCATATTTTGCACCAAAAATAAAAAATTTGTATTACAGCCGGTTAAAATTTCAAAACTTTAAAATGGCTGTATCTTCTAAGCTAAGCGTCTGTGGGGGTCATATTTTGCACCAAAAACAAAAAATTTTAATTATAGCCGGTCAAAATTTCAAAACTTTAAAATGGCTGTCTCTTCTAAACTAAGCGTCTGCGGTGGTCATATTTTGCACCAAAAATAAAAAATTTTAATTATAGCCGGTTAAAAATTCGAAACTTTAAAATGGCTGTATCTTCTAAACTAAGCGTCTGTGAGGGTCATATTTTGCACCAAAAATAAAAATTTGTATTACAGCCGGTTAAAATTTCAAAACTTTAAAATGGCTGTATCTTCTAAACTAAGCGTCTGTGGGGGTCATATTTTGCACCAAAAATAAAAAATTTTAATTATAGCCGGTCAAAATTTCAAAACTTTAAAATGGCTGTATCTTCTAAACTAAGCGTCTGTGGGGGTCATATTTTGCACCAAAAATAAAAAATTTTAATTATAGCCGGTTAAAATTTCAAAACTTTAAAATGGCTGTATCTTCTAAACTAAGCGTCTGTGGGGGTCATATTTTGCACCAAAAATAAAAAATTTTAATTATAGCCGGTCAAAATTACAAAACTTTAAAATGGCTGTATCTTCTAAGCTAAGCGTCTGTGGGGGTCATATTTTGCACCAAAAATAAAAAATTTGTATTACAGCCGGTTAAAATTTTAAAACTTTAAAATGGCTGTATCTTCTAAACTAAGCGTCTGTGGGGGTCATATTTTGCACCAAAAATAAAAAATTTTAATTATAGCCGGTCAAAATTTCAAAACTTTAAAATGGCTGTATCTTCTAAACTAAGCGTCTGTGGGGGTCATATTTTGCACCAAATATAAAAAATTTTAATTATAGCCGGTTAAAATTTCAAAACTTTAAAATGGCTGTATCTTCTAAACTAAGCGTCTGTGGGGGTCATATTTTGCACCAAAAATAAAAAATTTGTATTACAGCCGGTTAAAATTTCAAAACTTTAAAATGGCTGTATCTTCTAAACTAAGCGTCTGTGGGGGTCATATTTTGCACCAAAAATAAAAAATTGTAATTATAGCCGGTTAAAATTTCAAAACTTTAAAATGGCTGTATCTTCTAAACTAAGCGTCTGCGGGGGTCATATTTTGCACCAAAAATAAGAAATTTGTATTACAGCCGGTTAAAATTTCAAAACTTTAAAATGGCTGTATCTTCTAAACTAAGCGTCTGCGGGGGTCATATTTTGCACCAAAAATAAAAAATTTGTATTACAGCCGGTTAAAATTTCAAAACTTTAAAATGGCTGTATCTTCTAAACTAAGCGTCTGTGGGGGTCATATTTTGCACCAAAAATAAAAAATTTTAATTATAGCCGGTCAAAATTTCGAAATTTAAAATGGCTGTATCTTCTAAACTAAGCGTCTGCGGGGGTCATATTTTGCACCAAAAATAAAAAATTTGTATTACAGCCGGTTAAAATTTCAAAACTTTAAAATGGCTGTATCTTCTAAACTAAGCGTCTGTGGGGTCATATTTTGCACCAAAAATAAAAAATTTTAATTATAGCCGGTTAAAATTTCGAAACTTTAAAATGGCTGTATCTTCTAAACTAAGCGTCTGCGGGGGTCATATTTTGCACCAAAAATAAAAAATTTGTATTACAGCCGGTTAAAATTTCAAAACTTTAAAATGGCTGTATCTTCTAAACTAAGCGTCTGTGGGGGTCATATTTTGCACCAAAAATAAAAAATTTGTATTACAGCCGGTTAAAATTTCAAAACTTTAAAATGGCTGTATCTTCTAAACTAAGCGTCTGTGGGGGTCATATTTTGCACCAAAAATAAAAAATTTTAATTATAGCCGGTTAAAATTTCAAAACTTTAAAATGGCTGTATCTTCTAAACTAAGCGTCTGCGGGGGTCATATTTTGCACCAACAATAAAAAATTTTAATTATAGCCGGTCAAAATTTCAAAACTTTAAAATGGCTGTATGTTCTAAACTAAGCGTCTGCGGGGGTCATATTTTGCACCAAAAATAAAAAATTTTAATTATAGCCGGTAAAATTTCAAAACTTTAAAATGGCTGTATCTTCTAAACTAAGCGTCTGTGGGGGTCATATTTTGCAACAAAAATAAAAAATTTTAATTATAGCCGGTTAAAATTTCAAAACTTTAAAATGGCTGTATCTTCTAAACTAAGCGTCTGTGGGGGTCATATTTTGCACCAAAATAAAAAATTTGTATTACAGCCGGTTAAAATTTCAAAACTTTAAAATGGCTGTATCTTCTAAACTAAGCGTCTGTGGGGGTCATATTTTGCACCAAAAATAAAAAATTTTAATTATAGCCGGTTAAAATTTCAAAACTTTAAAATGGCTGTATCTTCTAAACTAAGCGTCTGCGGGGGTCATATTTTGCACCAAAAATAAAAAATTTGTATTACAGCCGGTTAAAATTTCAAACTTTAAAATGGCTGTATCTTCTAAACTAAGCGTCTGTGGGGGTCATATTTTGCACCAAAAATAAAAAATTTTAATTATAGCCGGTCAAAATTTCAAAACTTTAAAATGGCTGTATCTTCTAAACTAAGCGTCTGTGGGGGTCATATTTTGCACCAAAAATAAAAAATTTTAATTATAGCCGGTTAAAATTTCAAAACTTTAAAATGGCTGTATCTTCTAAACTAAGCGTCTGTGGGGGTCATATTTTGCACCAAAAATAAAAAATTTGTATAACAGCCGGTTAAAATTTCAAAACTTTAAAATGGCTGTATCTTCTAAACTAAGCGTCTGTGGGGGTCATATTTTGCACCAAAAATAAAAAATTTTTAATTATAGCCGGTTAAAATTTCAAAACTTTAAAATGGCTGTATCTTCTAAACTAAGCTTCTGCGGGGGTCATATTTTGCACCAAAAATAAAAAATTTGTATTACAGCCGGTTAAAATTTCATAACTTTAAAATGGCTGTATCTTCTAAACTAAGCGTCTGTGGGGGTCATATTTTGCACCAAAAATAAAAAATTTTAATTATAGCCGGTCAAAATTTCAAAACTTTAAATGGCTGTATCTTCTAAACTAAGCGTCTGTGGTTGTCATATTTTGCACCAAAAATAAAAAATTTGTATTACAGCCGGTTAAAATTTCAATTATAGCCGGTTAAAATTTCAAAACTTTAAAATGGCTGTATCTTCTAAACTAAGCGTCTGTGGGGGTCATATTTTGCACCAAAAATAAAAAATTTGTATTACAGCCGGTTAAAATTTCAAAACTTTAAAATGGCTGTATCTTCTAAACTAAGCGTCTGTGGGGGTCATATTTTGCACCAAAAATAAAAAATTTTAATTATAGCCGGTTAAAATTTCAAATTTTTAAAATGGCTGTATCTTCTAAACTAAGCGTCTGCGGGGGTCATATTTTGCACCAAAAATAAAAATTTGTATTACAGCCGGTTAAAATTTCATAACTTTAAAATGGCTGTATCTTCTAAACTAAGCGTCTGTGGGGGTCATATTTTGCACCAAAAATAAAAAATTTTAATTATAGCCGGTCAAAATTTCAAAACTTTAAAATGGCTGTATCTTCTAAACTAAGCGTCTGTGGTTGTCATATTTTGCACCAAAAATAAAAAATTTGTATTACAGCCGGTTAAAATTTCAAAACTTTAAAATGGCTGTATCTTCTAAACTAAGCGTCTGTGGGGGTCATTTTTTTCACCAAAAATAAAAAATTTTAATTATAGCCGGTCAAAATTTCAAAACTTTAAAATGGCTGTATCTTCTAAACTAAGCGTCTGCGGGGGTCATATTTTGCACCAAAAATAAAAAATTTTTATTATAGCCGGTTAAAATTTCAAAACTTTAAAATGGCTGTATCTTCTAAACTAAGCGTCTGTGGGGGTCATATTTTGCACCAAAAATAAAAAATTTTAATTATAGCCGGTTAAAATTTCAAAACTTTAAAATAGCTGTATCTTCTAAACTAAGCGTCTGCGGGGGTCATATTTTGCACCAAAAATAAAAAATTTGTATTACAGCCGGTTAAAATTTCAAAACTTTAAAATGGCTGTATCTTCTGAACTAAGCGTCTGTGGGGGTCATATTTTTCACCAAAAATAAAAAATTTGTATTACAGCCGGTTAAAATTTCAAAACTTTAAAATGGCTGTATCTTCTAAACTAAGCGTCTGTGGGGGTCATATTTTTCACCAAAAATAAAAAATTTTAATTATAGCCGGTCAAAATTTCAAAACTTTAAAATGGCTGTATCTTCTAAACTAAGCGTCTGCGGGGGTCATATTTTGCACCAAAAATAAAAAATTTTAATTATAGCCGGTTAAAATTTCAAAACTTTAAAATGGCTGTATCTTCTAAACTAAGCGTCTGCGGGGGTCATATTTTGCACCAAAAATAAAAAATTTGTATTACAGCCGGTTAAAATTTCATAACTTTAAAATGGCTGTATCTTCTAAACTAAGCGTCTGTGGGGGTCATATTTTGCACCAAAAATAAAAAATTTTAATTATAGCCGGTCAAAATTTCAAAACTTTAAAATGGCTGTATCTTCTAAACTAAGCGTCTGTGGTTGTCATATTTTGCACCAAAAATAAAAGATTTGTATTACAGCCGGTTAAAATTTCAAAACTTTAAAATGGCTGTATCTTCTAAACTAAGCGTCTGTGGGGGTCATTTTTTCACCAAAAATAAAAAATTTTAATTATAGCCGGTCAAAATTTCAAAACTTTAAAATGGCTGTATCTTCTAAACTAAGCGTCTGTGGGGGTCATTTTTTTCACCAAAAATAAAAAATTTTAATTATAGCCGGTTAAAATTTCAAAACTTTAAAATGGCTGTATCTTCTAAACTAAGCGTCTGCGGGGGTCATATTTTGCACCAAAAATAAAAAATTTTAATTATAGCTGGTTAAAATTTCAAAACTTTAAAATGGCTGTATCTTCTAAACTAAGCGTCTGTGGGGGTCATATTTTGCACCAAAAATAAAAAATTTTAATTATAGCCGGTTAAAATTTCAAAACTTTAAAATAGCTGTATCTTCTAAACTAAGCGTCTGCGGGGGTCATATTTTGCACCAAAAATAAAAAATTTGTATTACAGCCGGTTAAAATTTCAAAACTTTAAAATGGCTGTATCTTCTGAACTAAGCGTCTGTGGGGGTCATATTTTTCACCAAAAATAAAAAATTTGTATTACAGCCGGTTAAAATTTCAAAACTTTAAAATGGCTGTATCTTCTAAACTAAGCGTCTGTGGGGGTCATATTTTTCACCAAAAATAAAAAATTTTAATTATAGCCGGTCAAAATTTCAAAACTTTAAAATGGCTGTATCTTCTAAACTAAGCGTCTGCGGGGGTCATATTTTGTACCAAAAATAAAAAATTTTTATTATAGCCGGTTAAAATTTCAAAACTTTAAAATGGCTGTATCTTCTAAACTAAGCGTCTGCGGGGGTCATATTTTGCACCAAAAATAAAAAATTTTAATTATAGCCGGTTAAAATTTCAAAACTTTAAAATGGCTGTATCTTCTAAACTAAGCGTCTGTGGGGGTCATATTTTGCACCAAAAATAAAAAATTTGTATTACAGCCGGTTAAAATATCAAAACTTTAAAATGGCTGTATCTTCTAAACTAAGCGTCTGTGGGGGTCATATTTTGCACCAAAAATAAAAAATTTTAATTATAGCCGGTCAAAATTTCAAAACTTTAAAATGGCTGTATCTTCTAAACTAAGCGTCTGTGGGGGTCATATTTTGCACCAAAAATAAAAAATTTGTATTACAGCCGGTTAAAATTTCAAAACTTTAAAATGGCTGTATCTTCTAAACTAAGCGTCTGTGGGGGTCATATTTTGCACCAAAAATAAAAAATTTTAATTATAGCCGGTTAAAATTTCAAAACTTTAAAATGGCTGTATCTTCTAAACTAAGCGTCTGCGGGGGTCATATTTTGCACCAAAAATAAAAAATTTGTATTACAGCCGGTTAAAATTTCAAAACTTTAAAATGGCTGTATCTTCTAAACTAAGCGTCTGCGGGGGTCATATTTTGCACCAAAAATAAAAAATTTTAATTATAGCCGGTCAAAATTTCAAAACTTTAAAATGGCTGTATCTTCTAAACTAAGCGTCTGTGGGGGTCATATTTTGCACCAAAAATAAAAAATTTTAATTATAGCCGGTTAAAATTTCAAAACTTTAAAATGGCTGTATCTTCTAAACTAAGCGTCTGCGGGGGTCATATTTTGCACCAAAAATAAAAAATTTTAATTATAGCCGGTCAAAATTTCAAAACTTTAAAATGGCTGTATCTTCTAAACTAAGCGTCTGTGGGGGCCATATTTTGCACCAAAAATAAAAAATTTTAATTATAGCCGGTTAAAATTTCAAAACTTTAAAATGGCTGTATCTTCTAAACTAAGCGTCTGTGGGGGTCATATTTTGCACCAAAAATAAAAAATTTTAATTATAGCCGGTTAAAATTTCAAAACTTTAAAATGGCTGTATCTTCTAAACTAAGCGTCTGCGGGGGTCATATTTTGCACCAAAAATAAAAAATTTGTATTACAGCCGGTTAAAATTTCAAAACTTTAAAATGGCTGTATCTTCTAAACTAAGCGTCTGTGGGGGTCATATTTTGCACCAAAAATAAAAAATTTTAATTATAGCCGGTTAAAATTTCAAAACTTTAAAATGGCTGTATCTTCTAAACTAAGCGTCTGCGGGGGTCATATTTTGCACCAAAAATAAAAAATTTGTATTACAGCCGGTTAAAATTTCAAAACTTTAAAATGGCTGTATCTTCTAAACTAAGCGTCTGCGGGGGTCATATTTTGCACCAAAAATAAAAAATTTGTATTACAGCCGGTTAAAATTTCAAAACTTTAAAATGGCTGTATCTTCTAAACTAAGCGTCTGTGGGGGTCATATTTTGCACCAAAAATAAAAAATTTGTATTACAGCCGGTTAAAATATCAAAACTTTAAAATGGCTGTATCTTCTAAACTAAGCGTCTGTGGGGGTCATATTTTGCACCAAAAATAAAAAATTTTAATTATAGCCGGTCAAAATTTCAAAACTTTAAAATGGCTGTATCTTCTAAACTAAGCGTCTGTGGGGGTCATATTTTGCACCAAAAATAAAAAATTTGTATTACAGCCGGTTAAAATTTCAAAACTTTAAAATGGCTGTATCTTCTAAACTAAGCGTCTGTGGGGGTCATATTTTGCACCAAAAATAAAAAATTTTAATTATAGCCGGTTAAAATTTCAAAACTTTAAAATGGCTGTATCTTCTAAACTAAGCGTCTGCGGGGGTCATATTTTGCACCAAAAATAAAAAATTTGTATTACAGCCGGTTAAAATTTCAAAACTTTAAAATGGCTGTATCTTCTAAACTAAGCGTCTGCGGGGGTCATATTTTGCACCAAAAATAAAAAATTTGTATTACAGCAGGTCAAAATTTCAAAACTTTAAAATGGCTGTATCTTCTGAACTAAGCGTCTGTGGGGGTCATATTTTGCACCAAAAATAAAAAATTTTAATTATAGCCGGTTAAAATTTCGAAACTTTGAAATGGCTGTATCTTCTAAACTAAGCGTCTGTGAGGGTCATATTTTGCACCAAAAATAAAAAATTTGTATTACAGCCGGTTAAAATTTCAAAACTTTAAAATGGCTGTATCTTCTAAACTAAGCGTCTGCGGGGGTCATATTTTGCACCAAAAATAAAAAATTTTAATTATAGCCGGTCAAAATTTCAAAACTTTAAAATGGCTGTATCTTCTAAACTAAGCGTCTGTGGGGTCATATTTTGCACCAAAAATAAAAAATTTTAATTATAGCCGGTTAAAATTTCAAAACTTTAAAATGGCTGTATCTTCTAAACTAAGCGTCTGCGGGGGTCATATTTTGCACCAAAAATAAAAAATTTGTATTACAGCCGGTTAAAATTTCAAAACTTTAAAATGGCTGTATCTTCTAAACTAAGCGTCTGTGGGGGTCATATTTTGCACCAAAAATAAAAAATTTTAATTATAGCCGGTCAAAATTTCAAAACTTTAAAATGGCTGTATCTTCTAAACTAAGCGTCTGTGGGGGTCATATTTTGCACCAAAAATAAAAAATTTGTATTACAGCCGGTTAAAATTTCAAAACTTTAAAATGGCTGTATCTTCTAAACTAAGCGTCTGCGGGGGTCATATTTTGCACCAAAAATAAAAAATTTGTATTACAGCCGGTCACAATTTCAAAACTTTAAAATGGCTGTATCTTCTAAACTAAGCGTCTGTGGGGGTCATATTTTGCACCAAAAATAAAAAATTTTAATTATAGCCGGTTAAAATTTCGAAACTTTAAAATGGCTGTATCTTCTAAACTAAGCGTCTGTGAGGGTCATATTTTGCACCAAAAATAAAAAATTTGTATTACAGCCGGTTAAAATTTCAAAACTTTAAAATGGCTGTATCTTCTAAGCTAAGCGTCTGCGGGGGTCATATTTTGCACCAAAAATAAAAAATTTTAATTATAGCCGGTCAAAATTTCAAAACTTTAAAATGGCTGTATCTTCTAAACTAAGCGTCTGTGGGGGTCATATTTTGCACCAAAAATAAAAAATTTTAATTATAGCCGGTTAAAATTTCAAAACTTTAAAATGGCTGTATCTTCTAAACTAAGCGTCTGTGGGGGTCATATTTTGCACCAAAAATAAAAAATTTTAATTATAGCCGGTTAAAATTTCAAAACTTTAAAATGGCTGTATCTTCTAAACTAAGCGTCTGCGGGGGTCATATTTTGCACCAAAAATAAAAAATTTGTATTACAGCCGGTTAAAATTTCAAAACTTTAAAATGGCTGTATCTTCTAAACTAAGCGTCTGTGGGGGTCATATTTTGCACCAAAAATAAAAAATTTTAATTATAGCCGGTCAAAATTTCAAAACTTTAAAATGGCTGTATCTTCTAAACTAAGCGTCTGTGGGGGTCATATTTTGCACCAAAAATAAAAAATTTGTATTACAGCCGGTTAAAATTTCAAAACTTTAAAATGGCTGTATCTTCTAAACAAAGCGTCTGCGGGGGTCATATTTTGCACCAAAAATAAAAAATTTGTATTACAGCCGGTCAAAATTTCAAAACTTTAAAATGGCTGTATCTTCTAAACTAAGCGTCTGCGGGGGTCATATTTTGCACCAAAAATAAAAAATTTTAATTATAGCCGGTTAAAATTTCAAAACTTTAAAATGGCTGTATCTTCTAAACTAAGCGTCTGTGGGGGTCATATTTTGCACCAAAAATAAAAAATTTGTATTACAGCCGGTTAAAATATCAAAACTTTAAAATGGCTGTATCTTCTAAACTAAGCGTCTGTGGGGGTCATATTTTGCACCAAAAATAAAAAATTTTAATTATAGCCGGTCAAAATTTCAACACTTTAAAATGGCTGTATCTTCTAAACTAAGCGTCTGTGGGGGTCATATTTTGCACCAAAAATAAAAAATTTGTATTACAGCCGGTTAAAATTTCAAAACTTTAAAATGGCTGTATCTTCTAAACTAAGCGTCTGTGGGGGTCATATTTTGCACCAAAAATAAAAAATTTTAATTATAGCCGGTTAAAATTTCAAAACTTTAAAATGGCTGTATCTTCTAAACTAAGCGTCTGCGGGGGTCATATTTTGCACCAAAAATAAAAAATTTGTATTACAGCCGGTTAAAATTTCAAAACTTTAAAATGGCTGTATCTTCTAAACTAAGCGTCTGCGGGGGTCATATTTTGCACCAAAAATAAAAAATTTGTATTACAGCCGGTTAAAATTTCAAAACTTTAAAATGGCTGTATCTTCTAAACTAAGCGTCTGTGGGGGTCATATTTTGCACCAAAAATAAAAAATTTTAATTATAGCCGGTCAAAATTTCGAAACTTTAAAATGGCTGTATCTTCTAAACTAAGCGTCTGCGGGGGTCATATTTTGCACCAAAAATAAAAAATTTGTATTACAGCCGGTTAAAATTTCAAAACTTTAAAATGGCTGTATCTTCTAAACTAAGCGTCTGCGGGGGTCATATTTTGCACCAAAAATAAAAAATTTGTATTACAGCCGGTCAAAATTTCAAAACTTTAAAATGGCTGTATCTTCTAAACTAAGCGTCTGTGGGGGTCATATTTTGCACCAAAAATAAAAAATTTTAATTATAGCCGGTTAAAATTTCGAAACTTTAAAATGGCTGTATCTTCTAAACTAAGCGTCTGTGAGGGTCATATTTTGCACCAAAAATAAAAAATTTGTATTACAGCCGGTTAAAATTTCAAAACTTTAAAATGGCTGTATCTTCTAAACTAAGCGTCTGCGGGGGTCATATTTTGCACCAAAAATAAAAAATTTTAATTATAGACGGTCAAAATTTCAAAACTTTAAAATGGCTGTATCTTCTAAACTAAGCGTCTGTGGGGGTCATATTTTGCACCAAAAATAAAAAATTTTAATTATAGCCGGTTAAAATTTCAAAACTTTAAAATGGCTGTATCTTCTAAACTAAGCGTCTGCGGGGGTCATATTTTGCACCAAAAATAAAAAATTTGTATTACAGCCGGTTAAAATTTCAAAACTTTAAAATGGCTGTACCTTCTAAACTAAGCGTCTGTGGGGGTCATATTTTGCACCAAAAATAAAAAATTTGAATTATAGCCGGTCAAAATTTCAAAACTTTAAAATGGCTGTGTCTTCTAAACTAAGCGTCTGTGGGGGTCATATTTTGCACCAAAAATAAAAAATTTGTATTACAGCCGGTTAAAATTTCAAAACTTTAAAATGGCTGTATCTTCTAAACTAAGCGTCTGCGGGGGTCATATTTTAATTATAGCCGGTCAAAATTTCAAAACTTTAAAATGGCTGTATCTTCTAAACTAAGCGTCTGTGGGGGTCATATTTTGCACCAAAAATAAAAAATTTTAATTATAGCCGGTTAAAATTTCAAAACTTTAAAATGGCTGTATCTTCTAAACTAAGCGTCTGTGGGGGTCATATTTTGCACCAAAAATAAAAAATTTTAATTATAGCCGGTTAAAATTTCAAAACTTTAAAATGGCTGTATCTTCTAAACTAAGCGTCTGCGGGGGTCATATTTTGCACCAAAAATAAAAAATTTGTATTACAGCCGGTTAAAATTTCAAAACTTTAAAATGGCTGTATCTTCTAAACTAAGCGTCTGTGGGGGTCATATTTTGCACCAAAAATAAAAAATTTGTATTACAGCCGGTTAAAATTTCAAAACTTTAAAATGGCTGTATCTTCTAAACTAAGCGTCTGCGGGGGTCATATTTTGCACCAAAAATAAAAAATTTTAATTATAGCCGGTTAAAATTTCGAAACTTTAAAATGGCTGTATCTTCTAAACTAAGCGTCTGTGAGGGTCATATTTTGCACCAAAAATAAAAAATTTGTATTACAGCCGGTTAAAATTTCAAAACTTTAAAATGGCTGTATCTTCTAAACTAAGCGTCTGCGGGGGTAATATTTTGCACCAAAAATAAAAAATTTTAATTATAGCCGGTCAAAATTTCAAAACTTTAAAATGGCTGTATCTTCTAAACTAAGCGTCTGTGGGGGTCATATTTTGCACCAAAAATAAAAAATTTTAATTATAGCCGGTTAAAATTTCAAAACTTTAAAATGGCTGTATCTTCTAAACTAAGCGTCTGTGGGGGTCATATTTTGCACCAAAAATAAAAAATTTTAATTATAGCCGGTTAAAATTTCAAAACTTTAAAATGGCTGTATCTTCTAAACTAAGCGTCTGCGGGGGTCATATTTTGCACCAAAAATAAAAAATTTGTATTACAGCCGGTTAAAATTTCAAAACTTTAAAATGGCTGTATCTTCTAAACTAAGCGTCTGTGGGGGTCATATTTTGCACCAAAAATAAAAAATTTTAATTATAGCCGGTCAAAATTTCAAAACTTTAAAATGGCTGTATCTTCTAAACTAAGCGTCTGTGGGGGTCATATTTTGCACCAAAAATAAAAAATTTGTATTACAGCCGGTTAAAATTTCAAA
The DNA here is from genome assembly GCA_907269105.1 of Volucella inanis. Lineage (NCBI taxonomy): Eukaryota > Metazoa > Arthropoda > Insecta > Diptera > Syrphidae > Volucella > Volucella inanis. The sequence continues at coordinate 24,543 of CAJSMH010000021.1, forward strand.
ACTTTAAAATGGCTGTATCTTCTAAACTAAGCGTCTGCGGGCGTCATATTTTGCACCAAAAATAAAAAATTTGTATTACAGCCGGTCAAAATTTCAAAACTTTAAAATGGCTGTATCTTCTAAACTAAGCGTCTGCGGGGGTCATATTTTGCACCAAAAATAAAAAATTTTAATTATAGCCGGTTAAAATTTCAAAACTTTAAAATGGCTGTATCTTCTAAACTAAGCGTCTGTGGGGGTCATATTTTGCACCAAAAATAAAAAATTTGTATTACAGCCGGTTAAAATTTCAAAACTTTAAAATGGCTGTATCTTCTAAACTAAGTGTCTGCGGGGGTCATATTTTGCACCAAAAATAAAAAATTTTAATTATAGCCGGTCAAAATTTCAAAACTTTAAAATGGCTGTATCTTCTAAACTAAGCGTCTGTGGGGGTCATATTTTGCACCAAAAATAAAAAATTTGTATTACAGCCGGTTAAAATTTCAAAACTTTAAAATGGCTGTATCTTCTAAACTAAGCTTCTGCGGGGGTCATATTTTGCACCAAAAATAAAAAATTTTAATTATAGCCGGTCAAAATTTCAAAACTTTAAAATGGCTGTATCTTCTAAACTAAGCGTCTGTGGGGGTCATTTTTTGCACCAAAAATAAAAAATTTTAATTATAGCCGGTTAAAATTTCAAAACTTTAAAATGGCTGTATCTTCTAAACTAAGCGTCTGTGGGGGTCATATTTTGCACCAAAAATAAAAAATTTTAATTATAGCCGGTTAAAATTTCAAAACTTTAAAATGGCTGTATCTTCTAAACTAAGCGTCTGCGGGGGTCATATTTTGCACCAAAAATAAAAAATTTGTATTACAGCCGGTTAAAATTTCAAAACTTTAAAATGGCTGTATCTTCTAAACTAAGCGTCTGTGGGGGTCATATTTTGCACCAAAAATAAAAAATTTTAATTATAGCCGGTCAAAATTTCAAAACTTTAAAATGGCTGTATCTTCTAAACTAAGCGTCTGTGGGAGTCATATTTTGCACCAAAAATAAAAAATTTGTATTACAGCCGGTTAAAATTTCAAAACTTTAAAATGGCTGTATCTTCTAAACTAAGCGTCTGCGGGGGTCATATTTTGCACCAAAAATAAAAAATTTGTATTACAGCCGGTCAAAATTTCAAAACTTTAAAATGGCTGTATCTTCTAAACTAAGCGTCTGCGGGGGTCATATTTTGCACCAAAAATAAAAAATTTGTATTACAGCCGGTTAAAATTTCAAAACTTTAAAATGGCTGTATCTTCTAAACTAAGCGTCTGTGGGGGTCATATTTTGCACCAAAAATAAAAAATTTGTATTACAGCCGGTTAAAATTTCAAAACTTTAAAATGGCTGTATCTTCTAAACTAAGCGTCTGCGGGGGTCATATTTTGCACCAAAAATAAAAAATTTGTATTACAGCCGGTCAAAATTTCAAAACTTTAAAATGGCTGTATCTTCTAAACTAAGCGTCTGTGGGGGTCATATTTTGCACCAAAAATAAAAAATTTTAATTATAGCCGGTTAAAATTTCAAGACTTTAAAATGGCTGTATCTTCTAAACTAAGCGTCTGCGGGGGTCATATTTTGCACCAAAAATAAAAAATTTGTATTACAGCCGGTTAAAATTTCAAAACTTTAAAATGGCTGTATCTTCTAAACTAAGCGTCTGTGGGGGTCATATTTTGCACCAAAAATAAAAAATTTTAATTATAGCCGGTCAAAATTTCAAAACTTTAAAATGGCTGTATCTTCTAAACTAAGCGTCTGTGGGGGTCATATTTTGCACCAAAAATAAAAAATTTGTATTACAGCCGGTTAAAATTTCAAAACTTTAAAATGGCTGTATCTTCTAAACTAAACGTCTGCGGGGGTCATATTTTGCACCAAAAATAAAAAATTTTAATTATAGCCGGTTAAAATTTCAAAACTTTAAAATGGCTGTATCTTCTAAACTAAGCGTCTGCGGGGGTCATATTTTGCACCAAAAATAAAAAATTTGTATTACAGCCGGTTAAAATTTCAAAACTTTAAAATGGCTGTATCTTCTAAACTAATCGTCTGTGGGGGTCATATTTTGCACCAAAAATAAAAAATTTTAATTATAGCCGGTCAAAATTTCAAAACTTTAAAATGGCTGTATCTTCTAAACTAAGCGTCTGTGGGGGTCATATTTTGCACCAAAAATAAAAAATTTTAATTATAGCCGGTTAAAATTTCAAAACTTTAAAATGGCTGTATCTTTTAAACTAAGCGTCTGCGGGGGTCATATTTTGCACCAAAAATAAAAAATTTGTATTACAGCCGGTTAAAATTTCAAAACTTTAAAATGGCTGTATCTTCTAAACTAAGCGTCTGCGGGGGTCATATTTTGCACCAAAAATAAAAAATTTTAATTATAGCCGGTCAAAATTTCAAAACTTTAAAATGGCTGTATCTTCTAAACTAAGCGTCTGTGGGGGTCATATTTTGCACCAAAAATAAAAAATTTGTATTACAGCCGGTTAAAATTTCAAAACTTTAAAATGGCTGTATCTTCTAAACTAAGCGTCTGCGGGGGTCATATTTTGCACCAAAAATAAAAAATTTTAATTATAGCCGGTCAAAATTTCAAAACTTTAAAATGGCTGTATCTTCTAAACTAAGCGTCTGTGGGGGGTCATATTTTGCACCAAAAATAAAAAATTTTAATTATAGCCGGTTAAAATTTCAAAACTTTAAAATGGCTGTATCTTCTAAACTAAGCGTCTGTGGGGGTCATATTTTGCACCAAAAATAAAAAATTTTAATTATAGCCGGTTAAAATTTCAAAACTTTAAAATGGCTGTATCTTCTAAACTAAGCGTCTGCGGGGGTCATATTTTGCACCAAAAATAAAAAATTTGTATTACAGCCGGTTAAAATTTCAAAACTTTAAAATGGCTGTATCTTCTAAACTAAGCGTCTGTGGGGGTCATATTTTGCACCAAAAATAAAAAATTTTAATTATAGCCGGTCAAAATTTCAAAACTTTAAAATGGCTGTATCTTCTAAACTAAGCGTCTGTGGGGGTCATATTTTGCACCAAAAATAAAAAATTTGTATTACAGCCGGTTAAAATTTCAAAACTTTAAAATGGCTGTATCTTCTAAACTAAGCGTCTGCGGGGGTCATATTTTGCACCAAAAATAAAAAATTTGTATTACAGCCGGTCAAAATTTCAAAACTTTAAAATGGCTGTATCTTCTAAACTAAGCGTCTGTGGGGGTCATATTTTGCACCAAAAATAAAAAATTTTAATTATAGCCGGTTAAAATTTCGAAACTTTAAAATGGCTGTATCTTCTAAACTAAGCGTCTGTGAGGGTCATATTTTGCACCAAAAATAAAAAATTTTTATTACAGCCGGTTAAAATTTCAAAACTTTAAAATGGCTGTATCTTCTAAACTAAGCGTCTGCGGGGGTCATATTTTGCACCAAAAATAAAAAATTTTAATTATAGCCGGTCAAAATTTCAAAACTTTAAAATGGCTGTATCTTCTAAACTAAGCGTCTGTGGGGGTCATATTTTGCACCAAAAATAAAAAATTTTAATTATAGCCGGTTAAAATTTCAAAACTTTAAAATGGCTGTATCTTCTAAACTAAGCGTCTGTGGGGGTCATATTTTGCACCAAAAATAAAAAATTTTAATTATAGCCGGTTAAAATTTCAAAACTTTAAAATGGCTGTATCTTCTAAACTAAGCGTCTGCGGGGGTCATATTTTGCACCAAAAATAAAAAATTTGTATTACAGCCGGTTAAAATTTCAAAACTTTAAAATGGCTGTATCTTCTAAACTAAGCGTCTGTGGGGGTCATATTTTGCACCAAAAATAAAAAATTTTAATTATAGCCGGTCAAAATTTCAAAACTTTAAAATGGCTGTATCTTCTAAACTAAGCGTCTGTGGGGGTCATATTTTGCACCAAAAATAAAAAATTTGTATTACAGCCGGTTAAAATTTCAAAACTTTAAAATGGCTGTATCTTCTAAACTAAGCGTCTGCGGGGGTCATATTTTGCACCAAAAATAAAAAATTTGTATTACAGCCGGTCAAAATTTCAAAACTTTAAAATGGCTGTATCTTCTAAACTAAGCGTCTGCGGGGGTCATATTTTGCACCAAAAATAAAAAATTTTAATTATAGCCGGTTAAAATTTCAAAACTTTAAAATGGCTGTATCTTCTAAACTAAGCGTCTGTGGGGGTCATATTTTGCACCAAAAATAAAAAATTTGTATTACAGCCGGTTAAAATTTCAAAACTTTAAAATGGCTGTATCTTCTAAACTAAGTGTCTGCAGGGGTCATATTTTGCACCAAAAATAAAAAATTTTAATTATAGCCGGTCAAAATTTCAAAACTTTAAAATGGCTGTATCTTCTAAACTAAGCGTCTGTGGGGGTCATATTTTGCACCAAAAATAAAAAATTTGTATTACAGCCGGTTAAAATTTCAAAACTTTAAAATGGCTGTATCTTCTAAACTAAGCTTCTGCGGGGGTCATATTTTGCACCAAAAATAAAAAATTTTAATTATAGCCGGTCAAAATTTCAAAACTTTAAAATGGCTGTATCTTCTAAACTAAGCGTCTGTGGGGGTCATTTTTTGCACCAAAAATAAAAAATTTTAATTATAGCCGGTTAAAATTTCAAAACTTTAAAATGGCTGTATCTTCTAAACTAAGCGTCTGTGGGGGTCATATTTTGCACCAAAAATAAAAAATTTTAATTATAGCCGGTTAAAATTTCAAAACTTTAAAATGGCTGTATCTTCTAAACTAAGCGTCTGCGGGGGTCATATTTTGCACCAAAAATAAAAAATTTGTATTACAGCCGGTTAAAATTTCAAAACTTTAAAATGGCTGTATCTTCTAAACTAAGCGTCTGTGGGGGTCATATTTTGCACCAAAAATAAAAAATTTTAATTATAGCCGGTCAAAATTTCAAAACTTTAAAATGGCTGTATCTTCTAAACTAAGCGTCTGTGGGGGTCATATTTTGCACCAAAAATAAAAAATTTGTATTACAGCCGGTTAAAATTTCAAAACTTTAAAATGGCTGTATCTTCTAAACTAAGCGTCTGCGGGGGTCATATTTTGCACCAAAAATAAAAAATTTGTATTACAGCCGGTCAAAATTTCAAAACTTTAAAATGGCTGTATCTTCTAAACTAAGCGTCTGCGGGGGTCATATTTTGCACCAAAAATAAAAAATTTGTATTACAGCCGGTTAAAATTTCAAAACTTTAAAATGGCTGTATCTTCTAAACTAAGCGTCTGTGGGGGTCATATTTTGCACCAAAAATAAAAAATTTGTATTACAGCCGGTTAAAATTTCAAAACTTTAAAATGGCTGTATCTTCTAAACTAAGCGTCTGCGGGGGTCATATTTTGCACCAAAAATAAAAAATTTGTATTACAGCCGGTCAAAATTTCAAAACTTTAAAATGGCTGTATCTTCTAAACTAAGCGTCTGTGGGGGTCATATTTTGCACCAAAAATAAAAAATTTTAATTATAGCCGGTTAAAATTTCAAGACTTTAAAATGGCTGTATCTTCTAAACTAAGCGTCTGCGGGGGTCATATTTTGCACCAAAAATAAAAAATTTGTATTACAGCCGGTTAAAATTTCAAAACTTTAAAATGGCTGTATCTTCTAAACTAAGCGTCTGTGGGGGTCATATTTTGCACCAAAAATAAAAAATTTTAATTATAGCCGGTCAAAATTTCAAAACTTTAAAATGGCTGTATCTTCTAAACTAAGCGTCTGTGGGGGTCATATTTTGCACCAAAAATAAAAAATTTGTATTACAGCCGGTTAAAATTTCAAAACTTTAAAATGGCTGTATCTTCTAAACTAAACGTCTGCGGGGGTCATATTTTGCACCAAAAATAAAAAATTTTAATTATAGCCGGTTAAAATTTCAAAACTTTAAAATGGCTGTATCTTCTAAACTAAGCGTCTGCGGGGGTCATATTTTGCACCAAAAATAAAAAATTTGTATTACAGCCGGTTAAAATTTCAAAACTTTAAAATGGCTGTATCTTCTAAACTAAGCGTCTGTGGGGGTCATATTTTGCACCAAAAATAAAAAATTTTAATTATAGCCGGTCAAAATTTCAAAACTTTAAAATGGCTGTATCTTCTAAACTAAGCGTCTGTGGGGGTCATATTTTGCACCAAAAATAAAAAATTTTAATTATAGCCGGTTAAAATTTCAAAACTTTAAAATGGCTGTATCTTTTAAACTAAGCGTCTGCGGGGGTCATATTTTGCACCAAAAATAAAAAATTTGTATTACAGCCGGTTAAAATTTCAAAACTTTAAAATGGCTGTATCTTCTAAACTAAGCGTCTGCGGGGGTCATATTTTGCACCAAAAATAAAAAATTTTAATTATAGCCGGTCAAAATTTCAAAACTTTAAAATGGCTGTATCTTCTAAACTAAGCGTCTGTGGGGGTCATATTTTGCACCAAAAATAAAAAATTTGTATTACAGCCGGTTAAAATTTCAAAACTTTAAAATGGCTGTATCTTCTAAACTAAGCGTCTGCGGGGGTCATATTTTGCACCAAAAATAAAAAATTTTAATTATAGCCGGTCAAAATTTCAAAACTTTAAAATGGCTGTATCTTATAAACTAAGCGTCTGTGGGGGTCATATTTTGCACCAAAAATAAAAAATTTTAATTATAGCCGGTCAAAATTTCAAAACTTTAAAATGGCTGTATCTTCTAAACTAAGCGTCTGTGGGGGTCATATTTTGCACCAAAAATAAAAAATTTTAATTATAGCCGGTTAAAATTTCAAAACTTTAAAATGGCTGTATCTTCTAAACTAAGCGTCTGCGGGGGTCATATTTTGCACCAAAAATAAAAAATTTGTATTACAGCCGGTTAAAATTTCAAAACTTTAAAATGGCTGTATCTTCTAAACTAAGCGTCTGTGGGGGTCATATTTTGCACCAAAAATAAAAAATTTTAATTATAGCCGGTCAAAATTTCAAAACTTTAAAATGGCTGTATCTTCTAAACTAAGCGTCTGTGGGGGTCATATTTTGCACCAAAAATAAAAAATTTGTATTACAGCCGGTTAAAATTTCAAAACTTTAAAATGGCTGTATCTTCTAAACTAAGCGTCTGCGGGGGTCATATTTTGCACCAAAAATAAAAAATTTGTATTACAGCCGGTCAAAATTTCAAAACTTTAAAATGGCTGTATCTTCTAAACTAAGCGTCTGTGGGGGTCATATTTTGCACCAAAAATAAAAAATTTTAATTATAGCCGGTTAAAATTTCGAAACTTTAAAATGGCTGTATCTTCTAAACTAAGCGTCTGTGAGGGTCATATTTTGCACCAAAAATAAAAAATTTTTATTACAGCCGGTTAAAATTTCAAAACTTTAAAATGGCTGTATCTTCTAAACTAAGCGTCTGCGGGGGTCATATTTTGCACCAAAAATAAAAAATTTTAATTATAGCCGGTCAAAATTTCAAAACTTTAAAATGGCTGTATCTTCTAAACTAAGCGTCTGTGGGGGCCATATTTTGCACCAAAAATAAAAAATTTTAATTATAGCCGGTTAAAATTTCAAAACTTTAAAATGGCTGTATCTTCTAAACTAAGCGTCTGTGGGGGTCATATTTTGCACCAAAAATAAAAAATTTTAATTATAGCCGGTTAAAATTTCAAAACTTTAAAATGGCTGTATCTTCTAAACTAAGCGTCTGCGGGGGTCATATTTTGCACCAAAAATAAAAAATTTGTATTACAGCCGGCTAAAATTTCAAAACTTTAAAATGGCTGTATCTTCTAAACTAAGCGTCTGTGGGGGTCATATTTTGCACCAAAAATAAAAAATTTTAATTATAGCCGGTCAAAATTTCAAAACTTTAAAATGGCTGTATCTTCTAAACTAAGCGTCTGTGGGGGTCATATTTTGCACCAAAAATAAAAAATTTGTATTACAGCCGGTTAAAATTTCAAAACTTTAAAATGGCTGTATCTTCTAAACTAAGCGTCTGCGGGGGTCATATTTTGCACCAAAAATAAAAAATTTGTATTACAGCCGGTCAAAATTTCAAAACTTTAAAATGGCTGTATCTTCTAAACTAAGCGTCTGCGGGGGTCATATTTTGCACCAAAAATAAAAAATTTTAATTATAGCCGGTTAAAATTTCAAAACTTTAAAATGGCTGTATCTTCTAAACTAAGCGTCTGCGGGGGTCATATTTTGCACCAAAAATAAAAAATTTGTATTACAGCCGGTTAAAATTTCAAAACTTTAAAATGGCTGTATCTTCTAAACTAAGCGTCTGTGGGGGTCATATTTTGCACCAAAAATAAAAAATTTTAATTATAGCCGGTCAAAATTTCAAAACTTTAAAATGGCTGTATCTTCTAAACTAAGCGTCTGTGGGGGTCATATTTTGCACCAAAAATAAAAAATTTTAATTATAGCCGGTTAAAATTTCAAAACTTTAAAATGTAGTATCTTCTAAACTAAGCGTCTGTGGGGGTCATATTTTGCACCAAAAATAAAAAATTTTAATTATAGCCGGTCAAAATTTCAAAACTTTAAAATGGCTGTATCTTCTAAACTAAGCGTCTGTGGGGGTCATATTTTGCACCAAAAATAAAAAATTTGTATTACAGCCGGTTAAAATTTCAAAACTTTAAAATGGCTGTATCTTCTAAACTAAGCGTCTGTGGGGGTCATATTTTGCACCAAAAATAAAAAATTTTAATTATAGCCGGTTAAAATTTCAAAACTTTAAAATGGCTGTATCTTCTAAACTAAGCGTCTGCGGGGGTCATATTTTGCACCAAAAATAAAAAATTTGTATTACAGCCGGTTAAAATTTCAAAACTTTAAAATGGCTGTATCTTCTAAACTAAGCGTCTGCGGGGGTCATATTTTGCACCAAAAATAAAAAATTTTAATTATAGCCGGTCAAAATTTCAAAACTTTAAAATGGCTGTATCTTCTAAACTAAGCGTCTGTGGGGGTCATATTTTGCACCAAAAATAAAAAATTTGTATTACAGCCGGTTAAAATTTCAAAACTTTAAAATGGCTGTATCTTCTAAACTAAGCGTCTGCGGGGGTCATATTTTGCACCAAAAATAAAAAATTTTAATTATAGCCGGTCAAAATTTCAAAACTTTAAAATGGCTGTATCTTCTAAACTAAGCGTCTGTGGGGGTCATATTTTGCACCAAAAATAAAAAATTTTAATTATAGCCGGTTAAAATTTCAAAACTTTAAAATGGCTGTATCTTCTAAACTAAGCGTCTGTGGGGGTCATATTTTGCACCAAAAATAAAAAATTTTAATTATAGCCGGTCAAAATTTCAAAACTTTAAAATGGCTGTATCTTCTAAACTAAGCGTCTGTGGGGGTCATATTTTGCACCAAAAATAAAAAATTTTAATTATAGCCGGTTAAAATTTCAAAACTTTAAAATGGCTGTATCTTCTAAACTAAGCGTCTGTGGGGGTCATATTTTGCACCAAAAATAAAAAATTTTAATTAATTAAAGTTTTAATTTCAAAACTTTAAAATGGCTGTATCTTCTAAACTCAGCGTCTGCGGGGGTCATATTTTGCACCAAAAATAAAAAATTTGTATTACAGCCGGTTAAAATTTCAAAACTTTAAAATGGCTGTATCTTCTAAACTAAGCGTCTGTGGGGGTCATATTTTGCACCAAAAATAAAAAATTTTAATTATAGCCGGTCAAAATTTCAAAACTTTAAAATGGCTGTATCTTCTAAACTAAGCGTCTGTGGGGGTCATATTTTGCACCAAAAATAAAAAATTTGTATTACAGCCGGTTAAAATTTCAAAACTTTAAAATGGCTGTATCTTCTAAACTAAGCGTCTGTGGG
>CAJSMH010000033.1:0-24032 GCA_907269105.1 Volucella inanis
AAATGGCTGTATCTTCTAAACTAAGCGTCTGCGGGGGTCATATTTTGCACCAAAAATAAAAAATTTGATTTATAGCCGGTTACAATTTCAAAACTTTAAAATGGCTGTATCTTCTAAACTAAGCGTCTGCGGGGGTCATATTTTGCACCAAAAATAAAAAATTTGAATTATAGCCGGTTAAAATTTCAAAACTTTAAAATGGCTGTATCTTCTAAACTAAGCGTCTGCGGGGGTCATATTTTGCAATAAAAATAAAAAATTTGATTTATAGCCGGTTACAATTTCAAAACTTTAAAATGGCTGTATCTTCTAAACTAAGCGTCTGCGGGGGTCATATTTTGCACCAAAAATAAAAAAATTGAATTATAGCAGGTTAAAATTTCAAAACTTTAAAATGGCTGTATCTTCTAAACTACGCGTCTGCGGGGGTCATATTTTGCACCAAAAATAAAAAAATTGATATATAGTCGGTTAAAATTTCAAAACTTTAAAATGGCTGTATCTTCTAAACTTAGCGTCTGCGGGGGTCATATTTTGCACCAAAAATAAAAAATTTTAATTATAGCCGGCTAAAATTTCAAAACTTTAAAATGGATGTATCTTCTAAGCTAAGCGTCTGCGGGGGTCTTATTTTGCACCAAAAATAAAAAATTTGAATTATAGCCGGTTAAAATTTCAAAAATTTTAAAATGGCTGTATCTTCTAAACTAAGCGTCTGCGGGGGTCATATTTTGCACCAAAAATAAAAAATTTGAATTATAGCCGGTTACAATTTCAAAACTTTAAAATGGCTGTATCTTCTAAACTAAGCGTCTGCGGGGGTCATATTTTGCACCAAAAATAAAAAATTTGATTTATAGCCGGTTACAATTTCAAAACCTTAAAACGGCTGTATCTTCTAAATTAAGCGTCTGCGGGGGTCATATTTTGCACCAAAAATAAAAAATTTGATTTACAGCCGGTTACAATTTCAAAACTTTAAATTGGCTGTATCTTCTAAACTAAGCGTCTGCGGGGGTCATATTTTGCACCAAAAATAAAAAATTTGATTTATAGCCGGTTACAATTTCAAAACTTTAAATTGGCTGTATCTTCTAAACTAAGCGTCTGCGGGGGTCATATTTTGCACCAAAAATAAAAAATTTGATTTATAGCCGGTTACAATTTCAAAACTTTAAAATGGCTGTATCTTCTAAACTAAGCGTCTGCGGGGGTCATATTTTGCACCAAAAATAAGAAATTTGAATTATAGCCGGTTACAATTTCAAAACTTTAAAATGGCTGTATCTTCTAAACTAAGCGTCTGCGGGGGTCATATTTTGCACCAAAAATAAAAAATTTGATTTATAGCCGGTTACAATTTCAAAACCTTAAAACGGCTGTATCTTCTAAACTAAGCGTCTACGGGGGTCATATTTTGCACCAAAAATAAAAAATTTGAATTATAGCCGGTTACAATTTCAAAACTTTAAAATGGCTGTATCTTCTAAACTAAGCGTCTGCGGGGGTCATATTTTGCACCAAAACTAAAAAATTTGATTTACAGCCGGTTACAATTTCAAAACTTTAAATTGGCTGTATCTTCTAAACTAAGCGTCTGCGGGGGTCATATTTTGCACCAAAAATAAAAAATTTGATTTATAGCCGGTTACAATTTCAAAACTTTAAATTGGCTGTATCTTCTAAACTAAGCGTCTGCGGTGGTCATATTTTGCACCAAAAATAAAAAATTTGATTTATAGCCGGTTACAATTTCAAAACTTTAAAATGGCTGTATCTTCTAAACTAAGCGTCTGCGGGGGTCATATTTTGCACCAAAAATAAAAAATTTGAATTATAGCCGGTTACAATTTCAAAACTTTAAAATGGCTGTATCTTCTAAACTAAGCGTCTGCGGGGGTCATATTTTGCACCAAAAATAAAAAATTTGATTTATAGCCGGTTACAATTTCAAAACCTTAAAACGGCTGTATCTTCTAAACTAAGCGTCTACGGGGGTCATATTTTGCACCAAAAATAAAAAATGTGAATTATAGCCGGTTACAATTTCAAAACTTTAAAATGGCTGTATCTTCTAAACTAAGCGTCTGCGGGGGTCATATTTTGCACCAAAAATAAAAAATTTGATTTACAGCCGGTTACAATTTCAAAACTTTAAATTGGCTGTATCTTCTAAACTAAGCGTCTGCGGGGGTCATATTTTGCACCAAAAATAAAAAATTTGATTTATAGCCGGTTACAATTTCAAAACTTTAAATTGGCTGTATCTTCTAAACTAAGCGTCTGCGGGGGTCATATTTTGCACCAAAAATAAAAAATTTGATTTATAGCCGGTTACAATTTCAAAACTTTAAAATGGCTGTATCTTCTAAACTAAGCGTCTGCGGGGGTCATATTTTGCACCAAAAATAAAAAATTTGAATTATAGCCGGTTAAAATTTCAAAACTTTAAAATGGCTGTATCTTCTAAACTAAGCGTCTGCGGGGGTCATATTTTGCACCAAAAATAAAAAATTTGATTTATAGCCGGTTACAATTTCAAAACTTTAAAATATCTGTATCTTCTAAACTAAGCGTCTGCGGGGGTCATATTTTGCACCAAAAATAAAAAATTTGAATTATCGCCGGTTAAAATTTCAAAACTTTAAAATGGCTGTATCTTCTAAACTAAGCGTCTGCGGGGGTCATATTTTGCACCAAAAATAAAAAATTTGATTTATAGCCGGTTACAATTTCAAAACTTTAAAATGGCTGTATCTTCTAAACTAAGCGTCTGCGGGGGTCATATTTTGCAACAAAAATAAAAAATTTGATTTATAGCCGGTTACAATTTCAAAACTTTAAAATGGCTGTATCTTCTAAACTAAGCGTCTGCGGGGGTCATATTTTGCTCCAAAAATAAAAAAATTGAATTATAGCAGGTTAAAATTTCAAAACTTTAAAATGGCTGTATCTTCTAAACTACGCGTCTGCGGGGGTCATATTTTGCACCAAAAATAAAAAAATTGATATATAGTCGGTTAAAATTTCAAAACTTTAAAATGGCTGTATCTTCTAAACTTAGCGTCTGCGGGGGTCATATTTTGCACCAAAAATAAAAAATTTTAATTATAGCCGGCTAAAATTTCAAAACTTTAAAATGGATGTATCTTCTAAGCTAAGCGTCTGCGGGGGTCATATTTTGCACCAAAAATAAAAAATTTGAATTATAGCCGGTTAAAATTTCATAAATTTTAAAATGGCTGTATCTTCTAAACTAAGCGTCTGCGGGGGTCATATTTTGCACCAAAAATAAAAAATTTGAATTATAGCCGGTTAAAATTTCAAAACTTTAAAATGGCTGTATCTTCTAAACTAAGCGTCTGCGGGGGTCATATTTTGCACCAAAAATAAAAAATTTGATTTATAGCCGGTTACAATTTCAAAACCTTAAAACGGCTGTATCTTCTAAACTAAGCGTCTGCGGGGGTCATATTTTGCACCAAAAATAAAAAATTTGATTTACAGCCGGTTACAATTTCAAAACTTTAAATTGGCTGTATCTTCTAAACTAAGCGTCTGCGGGGGTCATATTTTGCACCAAAAATAAAAAATTTGATTTATAGCCGGTTACAATTTCAAAACTTTAAATTGGCTGTATCTTCTAAACTAAGCGTCTGCGGGGGTCATATTTTGCACCAAAAATAAAAAATTTGATTTATAGCCGGTTACAATTTCAAAACTTTAAAATGGCTGTATCTACTAAACTAAGCGTCTGCGGGGGTCATATTTTGCACCAAAAATAAAAAATTTGAATTATAGCCGGTTACAATTTCAAAACTTTAAAATGGCTGTATCTTCTAAACTAAGCGTCTGCGGGGGTCATATTTTGCACCAAAAATAAAAAATTTGATTTATAGCCGGTTACAATTTCAAAACCTTAAAACGGCTGTATCTTCTAAACTAAGCGTCTACGGGGGTCATATTTTGCACCAAAAATAAAAAATTTGAATTATAGCCGGTTACAATTTCAAAACTTTAAAATGGCTGTATCTTCTAAACTAAGCGTCTGCGGGGGTCATATTTTGCACCAAAAATAAAAAATTTGATTTACAGCCGGTTACAATTTCAAAACTTTAAATTGGCTGTATCTTCTAAACTAAGCGTCTGCGGGGGTCATATTTTGCACCAAAAATAAAAAATTTGATTTATAGCCGGTTACAATTTCAAAACTTTAAATTGGCTGTATCTTCTAAACTAAGCGTCTGCGGGGGTCATATTTTGCACCAAAAATAAAAAATTTGATTTATAGCCGGTTACAATTTCAAAACTTTAAAATGGCTGTATCTTCTAAACTAAGCGTCTGCGGGGGTCATATTTTGCACCAAAAATAAAAAAATTGAAATATAGTCGGTTAAAATTTCAAAACTTGAAAATGGCTGTATCTTCTAAACTAAGCGTCTGCGGGGGTCATATTTTGCACCAAAAATAAAAAATTTGAATTATAGCCGGTTAAAATTTCAAAACTTTAAAATGGCTGTATCTTCTAAACTAAGCGTCTGCGGGGGTCATATTTTGCACCAAAAATAAAAAATTTGAATTATAGCCGGTTAAAATTTCAAAACTTTAAAATGGCTGTATCTTCATATTTTGCACCAAAAATAAAAAATTTGATTTATAGCCGGTTACAATTTCAAAACTTTAAAATGGCTGTATCTTCTAAACTAAGCGTCTGCGGGGGTCATCTTTTGCACCAAAAATAAAAAATTTGAATTATAGCCGGTTAAAATTTCAAAACTTTAAAATGGCTGTATCTTCTAAACTAAGCGTCTGCGGGGGTCATATTTTGCACCAAAAATAAAAAATTTGATTTATAGCCGGTTACAATTTCAAAACTTTAAAATGGCTGTATCTTCTAAACTAAGCGTCTGCGGGGGTCATATTTTGCACCAAAAATAAAAAAATTGAATTATAGCAGGTTAAAATTTCAAAACTTTAAAATGGCTGTATCTTCTAAACTACGCGTCTGCGGGGGTCATATTTTGCACCAAAAATAAAAAAATTGATATATAGTCGGTTAAAATTTCAAAACTTTAAAATGGCTGTATCTTCTAAACTTAGCGTCTGCGGGGGTCATATTTTGCACCAAAAATAAAAAATTTTAATTATAGCCGGCTAAAATTTCAAAACTTTAAAATGGATGTATCTTCTAAGCTAAGCGTCTGCGGGGGTCATATTTTGCACCAAAAATAAAAAATTTGAATTATAGCCGGTTAAAATTTCAAAAATTTTAAAATGGCTGTATCTTCTAAACTAAGCGTCTGCGGGGGTCATATTTTGCACCAAAAATAAAAAATTTGAATTATAGCCGGTTAAAATTTCAAAACTTTAAAATGGCTGTATCTTCTAAACTAAGCGTCTGCGGGGGTCATATTTTGCACCAAAAATAAAAAATTTGATTTATAGCCGGTTACAATTTCAAAACCTTAAAACGGCTGTATCTTCTAAACTAAGCGTCTGCGGGGGTCATATTTTGCACCAAAAATAAAAAATTTGATTTACAGCCGGTTACAATTTCAAAACTTTAAATTGGCTGTATCTTCTAAACTAAGCGTCTGCGGGGGTCATATTTTGCACCAAAAATAAAAAATTTGATTTACAGCCGGTTACAATTTCAAAACTTTAAATTGGCTGTATCTTCTAAACTAAGCGTCTGCGGGGGTCATATTTTGCACCAAAAATAAAAAATTTGATTTATAGCCGGTTACAATTTCAAAACTTTAAATTGGCTGTATCTTCTAAACTAAGCGTCTGCGGGGGTCATATTTTGCACCAAAAATAAAAAATTTGATTTATAGCCGGTTACAATTTCAAAACTTTAAATTGGCTGTATCTTCTAAACTAAGCGTCTGCGGGGGTCATATTTTGCACCAAAAATAAAAAATTTGATTTATAGCCGGTTACAATTTCAAAACTTTAAAATGGCTGTATCTTCTAAACTAAGCGTCTGCGGGGGTCATATTTTGCACCAAAAATAAAAAAATTTAAATATAGTCGGTTAAAATTTCAAAACTTGAAAATGGCTGTATCTTCTAAACTAAGCGTCTGCGGGGGTCATATTTTGCACCAAAAATAAAAAATTTGAATTATAGCCGGTTAAAATTTCAAAACTTTAAAATGGCTGTATCTTCTAAACTACGCGTCTGCGGGGGTCATATTTTGCACCAAAAATAAAAAAATTGATATATAGTCGGTTAAAATTTCAAAACTTTAAAATGGCTGTACCTTCTAAACTTAGCGTCTGCGGGAGTCATATTTTGCACCAAAAATAAAAAATTTTAATTATAGCCGGCTAAAATTTCAAAACTTTAAAATGGATGTATCTTCTAAGCTAAGCGTCTGCAGGGGTCATATTTTGCACCAAAAATAAAAAATTTGAATTATAGCCGGTTAAAATTTCAAAACTTTAAAATGGCTGTATCTTCTAAACTAAGCGTCTGCGGGGGTCATATTTTGCACCAAAAATAAAAAATTTGATTTATAGCCGGTTACAATTTCAAAACTTTAAAATGGCTGTATCTTCTAAACTAAGCGTCTGAGGGGGTCATATTTTGCACCAAAAATAAAAAATTTGAATTATAGCCGGTTAAAATTTCAAAACTTTAAAATGTATGTATCTTCTAAACTAAGCGTCTGCGGGGGTCATATTTTGCACCAAAAATAAAAAATTTGATTTATAGCCGGTTACAATTTCAAAACTTTAAAATGGTTGTATCTTCTAAACTAAGCGTCTGCGGGGGTCATATTTTGCACCAAAAATAAAAAAATTTAATTATAGCAGGTTAAAATTTCAAAACTTTAAAATGGCTGTATCTTCTAAACTACGCGTCTGCGGGGGTCATATTTTGCACCAAAAATAAAAAAATTGATATATAGTCGGTTAAAATTTCAAAACTTTAAAATGGCTGTATCTTCTAAACTAAGCGTCTGCGGGGGTCATATTTTGCACCAAAAATAAAAAATTTTAATTATAGCCGGCTAAAATTTCAAAACTTTAAAATGGATGTATCTTCTAAGCTAAGCGTCTGCAGGGGTCATATTTTGCACCAAAAATAAAAAATTTGAATTATAGCCGGTTAAAATTTCAAAAATTTTAAAATGGCTGTATCTTCTAAACTAAGCGTCTGCGGGGGTCATATTTTGCACCAAAAATAAAAAATTTGATTTATAGCCGGTTACAATTTCAAAACTTTAAATTGGCTGTATCTTCTAAACTAAGCGTCTGCGTGGGTCATATTTTGCACCAAAAATAAAAAATTTGATTTATAGCCGGTTACAATTTCAAAACTTTAAAATGGCTGTATCTTCGAAACTAAACGTCTGCGGGGGTCATATTTTGCACCAAAAATAAAAAATTTGAATTATAGCCGGTTACAATTTCAAAACTTTAAAATGGCTGTATCTTCTAAACTAAGCGTCTGCGGGGGTCATATTTTGCACCAAAAATAAAAAATTTGATTTATAGCCGGTTACAATTTCAAAACTTTAAAATGGCTGTATCTTCTAAACTAAGCGTCTGCGGGGGTCATATTTTGCACCAAAAATAAAAAATTTGATTTATAGCCGGTTACAATTTCAAAACTTTAAAATGGCTGTATCTTCGAAACTAAGCGTCTGCGGGGGTCATATTTTGCACCAAAAATAAAAAATTTGATTTACAGCCGGTTACAATTTCAAAACTTTAAAATGGCTGTATCTTCTAAACTAAGCGTCTGCGGGGGTCATATTTTGCACCAAAAATAAAAAATTTGAATTATAGCCGGTTAAAATTTCATAACTTTAAAATGGCTGTATCTTCTAAACTAAGCGTCTGCGGGGGTCATATTTTGCACCAAAAATAAAAAAATTGATTTATAGCCGGTTACAATTTCAAAACTTTAAAATGGCTGTATCTTCTAAACTACGCGTCTGCAGGGGTCATATTTTGCACCAAAAATAAAAAATTTGATATATAGTCGGTTAAAATTTCAAAACTTTAAAATGGCTGTATCTTCTAAACTTAGAGTCTGCGGGGGTCATATTTTGCACCAAAAATAAAAAATTTTAATTATAGCCGGCTAAAATTTCAAAACTTTAAAATGGCTGTATCTTCTAAACTAAGCGTCTGCGGGGGTCATATTTTGCACCAAAAATAAAAAATTTGATTTATAGCCGGTTACAATTTCAAAACTTTAAAATGGCTGTATCTTCTAAACTAAGCGTCTGCGGGGGTCATATTTTGCACCAAAAATAAAAAATTTGAATTATAGCCGGTTACAATTTCAAAACTTTAAAATGGCTGTATCTTCTAAACTAAGCGTCTGCGGGGGTCATATTTTGCACCAAAAATAAAAAATTTGAATTATAGCCGGTTAAAATTTCAAAACTTTAAAATGGTTGTATCTTCTAAACTAAGCGTCTGCGGGGTCATATTTTGCACCAAAAATAAAAAATTTGATTTATAGCCGGTTACAATTTCAAAACTTTAAAATGGCTGTATCTTCTAAACTAAGCGTCTGCGGCGGTCATATCTTGCACCAAAAATAAAATGTTTGAATTATAGCCGGTTAAAATTTCAAAACTTTAAAATGGCTGTATCTTCTAAACTACGCGTCTGCGGGGGTCATATTTTGCACCAAAAATAAAAAATTTGATTTATAGCCGGTTACAATTTCAAAACTTTAAAATGGCTGTATCCTCTAAACTAAGCTTCTGCGGGGGTCATATTTTGCACCAAAAATAAAAAATTTGAATTAAAGCCGGTTACAATTTCGAAACTTTAAAATGGCTGTATCTTCTAAACTAAGCGTCTGCGGAGGTCATATTTTGCACCAAAAATAAAAAATTTGATTTATAGCCGGTTACAATTTCAAAACTTTAAAATGGCTGTATCTTCTAAACTAAGCGTCTGCGGGGGTCATATTTTGCACCAATAATAAAAAATTTGAATTATAGCCGGTTAAAATTACAAAACTTTAAAATGGCTGTATCTTCTAAACTAAGCGTCTGCGGGGGTCATATTTTGCACCAAAAATAAAAAATTTGAATTATAGCCGGTTAAAATTTCAAAACTTTAAAATGGTTGTATCTTCTAAACTAAGCGTCTGCGGGGTCATATTTTGCACCAAAAATAAAAAATTTGATTTATAGCCGGTTACAATTTCAAAACTTTAAAATGGCTGTATCTTCTAAACTAAGCGTCTGCGGCGGTCATATTTTGCACCAAAAATAAAAAGTTTGAATTATAGCCGGTTAAAATTTCAAAACTTTAAAATGGCTGTATCTTCTAAACTACGCGTCTGCGGGGGTCATATTTTGCACCAAAAATAAAAAACTTGATTTATAGCCGGTTACAATTTCAAAACTTTAAAATGGCTGTATCTTCTAAACTAAGCGTCTGCGGGGGTCATATTTTGCACCAAAAATAAAAAATTTGATTTATAGCCGGTTACAATTTCAAAACTTTAAAATGGGTGTATCTTCGAAACTAAGCGTCTGCGGGGGTCATATTTTGCACCAAAAATAAAAAAAATTGAAATATAGTCGGTTAAAATTTCAAAACTTTAAAATGGCTGTATCTTCTAAACTAAGCGTCTGCGGGGGTCATATTTTGCACCAAAAATAAAAAATTTGAATTATAGCCGGTTAAAATTTCAAAACTTTAAAATGGTTGTATCTTCTAAACTAAGCGTCTGCGGGGTCATATTTTGCACCAAAAATAAAAAATTTGATTTATAGCCGGTTACAATTTCAAAACTTTAAAATGGCTGTATCTTCGAAACTAAGCGTCTGCGGGGGTCATATTTTGCACCAAAAATAAAAAATTTGAATTATAGCCGGTTAAAATTTCAAAACTTTAAAATGGTTGTATCTTCTAAACTAAGCGTCTGCGGGGTCATATTTTGCACCAAAAATAAAAAATTTGATTTATAGCCGGTTACAATTTCAAAACTTTAAAATGGCTGTATCTTCTAAACTAAGCGTCTGCGGCGGTCATATCTTGCACCAAAAATAAAATGTTTGAATTATAGCCGGTTAAAATTTCAAAACTTTAAAATGGCTGTATCTTCTAAACTACGCGTCTGCGGGGGTCATATTTTGCACCAAAAATAAAAAACTTGATTTATAGCCGGTTACAATTTCAAAACTTTAAAATGGCTGTATCCTCTAAACTAAGCTTCTGCGGGGGTCATATTTTGCACCAAAAATAAAAAATTTGATTTATAGCCGGTTACAATTTCAAAACTTTAAAATGGCTGTATCTTCTAAACTAAGCGTCTGCGGGGGTCATATTTTGCACCAAAAATAAAAAATTTGATTTATAGCCGGTTACAATTTCAAAACTTTAAAATGGCTGTATCTTCTAAACTAAGCGTCTGCGGGGGTCATATTTTGCACTAAAAATAAAAAAATTTAATTATAGCCGGTTAAAATTTCAAAACTTTAAAATGGCTGTATCTTCTAAACTTCGCGTCTGCGGGGGTCATATTTTGCACCAAAAATAAAAAATTTGATATATAGTCGGTTAAAATTTCAAAACTTTAAAATGGCTGTATCTTCTAAACTTAGAGTCTGCGGGGGTCATATTTTGCACCAAAAATAAAAAATTTTAATTATAGCCGGCTAAAATTTCAAAACTTTAAAATGGCTGTATCTTCTAAACTAAGCGTCTGCGGGGGTCATATTTTGCACCAAAAATAAAAAATTTGATTTATAGCCGGTTACAATTTCAAAACTTTAAAATGGCTGTATCTTCTAAACTAAGCGTCTGCGGGGGTCATATTTTGCACCAAAAATAAAAAATTTGAATTATAGCCGGTTAAAATTCAAAACTTTAAAATGGCTGTATCTTCTAAACTAAGCGTCTGCGGGGGTCATATTTTGCACCAAAAATAAAAAATTTGAATTATAGCCGGTTAAAATTTCAAAACTTTAAAATGGTTGTATCTTCTAAACTAAGCGTCTGCGGGGTCATATTTTGCACCAAAAATTAAAATTTGATTTATAGCCGGTTACAATTTCAAAGCTTTAAAATGGCTGTATCTTCTAAACTAAGCGTCTGCGGCGGTCATATCTTGCACCAAAAATAAAATGTTTGAATTATAGCCGGTTAAAATTTCAAAACTTTAAAATGGCTGTATCTTCTAAACTACGCGTCTGCGGGGGTCATATTTTGCACCAAAAATAAAAAATTTGATTTATAGCCGGTTACAATTTCAAAACTTTAAAATGGCTGTATCCTCTAAACTAAGCTTCTGCGGGGGTCATATTTTGCACCAAAAATAAAAAATTTGAATTAAAGCCGGTTACAATTTCGAAACTTTAAAATGGCTGTATCTTCTAAGCTAAGCGTCTGCGGGGGTCATATTTTGCACCAAAAATAAAAAATTTGATTTATAGCCGGTTACAATTTCAAAACTTTAAAATGGCTGTATCTTCTAAACTAAGCGTCTGCGGGGGTCATATTTTGCACCAAAAATAAAAAATTTGAATTATAGCCGGTTAAAATTACAAAACTTTAAAATGGCTGTATCTTCTAAACTAAGCGTCTGCGGGGGTCATATTTTGCACCAAAAATAAAAAATTTGAATTATAGCCGGTTAAAATTCGAAAACTTTAAAATGGTTGTATCTTCTAAACTAAGCGTCTGCGGGGTCATATTTTGCACCAAAAATAAAAAATTTGATTTATAGCCGGTTACAATTTCAAAACTTTAAAATGGCTGTATCTTCTAAACTAAGCGTCTGCGGCGGTCATATTTTGCACCAAAAATAAAAAGTTTGAATTATAGCCGGTTAAAATTTCAAAACTTTAAAATGGCTGTATCTTCTAAACTACGCGTCTGCGGGGGTCATATTTTGCACCAAAAATAAAAAACTTGATTTATAGCCGGTTACAATTTCAAAACTTTAAAATGGCTGTATCCTCTAAACTAAGCTTCTGCGGGGGTCATATTTTGCACCAAAAATAAAAAATTTGATTTATAGCCGGTTACAATTTCAAAACTTTAAAATGGCTGTATCTTCTAAACTAAGCGTCTGCGGGGGTCATATTTTGCACCAAAAATAAAAAATTTGATTTATAGCCGGTTACAATTTCAAAACTTTAAAATGGCTGTATCTTCGAAACTAAGCGTCTGCGGGGGTCATATTTTGCACCAAAAATAAAAAAATTGAAATATAGTCGGTTAAAATTTCAAAACTTTAAAATGGCTGTATCTTCTAAACTAAGCGTCTGCTGTGGTCATATTTTGCACCAAAAATAAAAAATTTGAATTATAGCCGGTTACAATTTCATAACTTTAAAATGGCTGTATCTTCTAAACTAAGCGTCTGCGGGGGTCATATTTTGCACCAAAAATAAAAAATTTGAATTATAGCCGGTTAAAATTTCAAAACTTTAAAATGGTTGTATCTTCTAAACTAAGCGTCTGCGGGGTCATATTTTGCACCAAAAATAAAAAATTTGATTTATAGCCGGTTACAATTTCAAAACTTTAAAATGGCTGTATGTTCTAAACTAAGCGTTTGCGGGGGTCATATTTTGCACCAAAAATAAAAAATTTGAATTATAGCCGGTTAAAATTTCAAAACTTTAAAATGGCTGTATCTTCTAAACTACGCGTATGCGGGGGTCATATTTTGCACCAAAAATAAAAAATTTGAATTATATCCGGTTATAATTTCAAAACTTTAAAATGGCTGTATCTTCTAAACTAAGCGTCTGCGGGGGTCATATTTTGCACCAAAAATAAAAAAAATGATTTATAGCCGGTTACAATTTCAAAACTTTAAAATGGCTGTATCTTCTAAACTAAGCGTCTGCGGGGGTCATATTTTGCACCAAAAATAAAAAATTTGAATTATAGCCGGTTACAATTTCAAAACTTTAAAATGGCTGTATCTTCTAAACTAAGCGTCTGCGGGGGTCATATTTTGCACCAAAAATAAAAAATTTGAATTATAGCCGGTTAAAATTTCAAAACTTTAAAATGGTTGTATCTTCTAAACTAAGCGTCTGCGGGGTCATATTTTGCACCAAAAATAAAAAATTTGATTTATAGCCGGTTACAATTTCAAAACTTTAAAATGGCTGTATCTTCTAAACTAAGCGTCTGCGGCGGTCATATTTTGCACCAAAAATAAAAAGTTTGAATTATAGCCGGTTAAAATTTCAAAACTTTAAAATGGCTGTATCTTCTAAACTACGCGTCTGCGGGGGTCATATTTTGCACCAAAAATAAAAAACTTGATTTATAGCCGGTTACAATTTCAAAACTTTAAAATGGCTGTATCCTCTAAACTAAGCTTCTGCGGGGGTCATATTTTGCACCAAAAATAAAAAATTTGATTTATAGCCGGTTACAATTTCAAAACTTTAAAATGGCTGTATCTTCTAAACTAAGCGTCTGCGGGGGTCATATTTTGCACCAAAAATAAAAAATTTGATTTATAGCCGGTTACAATTTCAAAACTTTAAAATGGCTGTATCTTCGAAACTAAGCGTCTGCGGGGGTCATATTTTGCACCAAAAATAAAAAAATTGAAATATAGTCGGTTAAAATTTCAAAACTTTAAAATGGCTGTATCTTTTAAACTAAGCGTCTGCTGGGGTCATATTTTGCACCAAAAATAAAAAATTTGAATTATAGCCGGTTACAATTTCAAAACTTTAAAATGGCTGTATCTTCTAAACTAAGCGTCTGCGGGGGTCATATTTTGCACCAAAAATAAAAAATTTGATATATAGTCGGTTAAAATTTCAAAACTTTAAAATGGCTATATCTTCTAAACTTAGAGTCTGCGGGGGTCATATTTTGCACCAAAAATAAAAAATTTTAATTATAGCCGGCTAAAATTTCAAAACTTTAAAATGGCTGTATCTTCTAAACTAAGCGTCTGCGGGGGTCATATTTTGCACCAAAAATAAAAAATTTGATTTATAGCCGGTTACAATTTCAAAACTTTAAAATGGCTGTATCTTCTAAACTAAGCGTCTGCGGGGGTCATATTTTGCACCAAAAATAAAAAATTTGAATTATAGCCGGTTACAATTTCAAAACTTTAAAATGGCTGTATCTTCTAAACTAAGCGTCTGCGGGGGTCATATTTTGCACCAAAAATAAAAAATTTGAATTATAGCCGGTTAAAATTTCAAAACTTTAAAATGGTTGTATCTTCTAAACTAAGCATCTGCGGGGGTCATATTTTGCACCAAAAATAAAAAAAATGATTTATAGCCGGTTACAATTTCAAAACTTTAAAATGGCTGTATCTTCTAAACTAAGCGTCTGCGGGGGTCATATTTTGCACCAAAAATAAAAAATTTGAATTATAGCCGGTTACAATTTCAAAACTTTAAAATGGCTGTATCTTCTAAACTAAGCGTCTGCGGGGGTCATATTTTGCACCAAAAATAAAAAATTTGAATTATAGCCGGTTAAAATTTCAAAACTTTAAAATGGTTGTATCTTCTAAACTAAGCGTCTGCGGGGGTCATATTTTGCACCAAAAATAAAAAAAATGATTTATAGCCGGTTACAATTTCAAAACTTTAAAATGGCTGTATCTTCTAAACTAAGCGTCTGCGGGGGTCATATTTTGCACCAAAAATAAAAAATTTGATTTATAGCCGGTTACAATTTCAAAACTTTAAAATGGCTGTATCTTCTAAACTAAGCGTCTGCGGCGGTCATATCTTGCACCAAAAATAAAAAATTTGAATTATAGCCGGTTAAAATTTCAAAACTTTAAAATGGTTGTATCTTCTAAACTAAGCGTCTGCGGGGTCATATTTTGCACCAAAAATAAAAAATTTGATTTATAGCCGGTTACAATTTCAAAACTTTAAAATGGCTGTATCTTCTAAACTAAGCGTCTGCGGCGGTCATATCTTGCACCAAAAATAAAATGTTTGAATTATAGCCGGTTAAAATTTCAAAACTTTAAAATGGCTGTATCTTCTAAACTACGCGTCTGCGGGGGTCATATTTTGCACCAAAAATAAAAAATTTGATTTATAGCCGGTTACAATTTCAAAACTTTAAAATGGTTGCATCCTCTAAACTAAGCTTCTGCGGGGGTCATATTTTGCACCAAAAATAAAAAATTTGAATTAAAGCCGGTTACAATTTCGAAACTTTAAAATGGCTGTATCTTCTAAACTAAGCGTCTGCGGGGGTCATATTTTGCACCAAAAATAAAAAATTTGATTTATAGCCGGTTACAATTTCAAAACTTTAAAATGGCTGTATCTTCTAAGCTAAGCGTCTGCGGGGGTCATATTTTGCACCAAAAATAAAAAATTTGAATTATAGCCGGTTAAAATTACAAAACTTTAAAATGGCTGTATCTTCTAAACTAAGCGTCTGCGGGGGTCATATTTTGCACCAAAAATAAAAAATTTGAATTATAGCCGGTTAAAATTTCAAAACTTTAAAATGGTTGTATCTTCTAAACTAAGCGTCTGCGGGGTCATATTTTGCACCAAAAATAAAAAATTTGATTTATAGCCGGTTACAATTTCAAAACTTTAAAATGGCTGTATCTTCTAAACTAAGCGTCTGCGGCGGTCATATTTTGCACCAAAAATAAAAAGTTTGAATTATAGCCGGTTAAAATTTCAAAACTTTAAAATGGCTGTATCTTCTAAACTACGCGTCTGCGGGGGTCATATTTTGCACCAAAAATAAAAAACTTGATTTATAGCCGGTTACAATTTCAAAACTTTAAAATGGCTGTATCCTCTAAACTAAGCTTCTGCGGGGGTCATATTTTGCACCAAAAATAAAAAATTTGATTTATAGCCGGTTACAATTTCAAAACTTTAAAATGGCTGTATCTTCTAAACTAAGCGTCTGCGGGGGTCATATTTTGCACCAAAAATAAAAAATTTGATTTATAGCCGGTTACAATTTCAAAACTTTAAAATGGCTGTATCTTCGAAACTAAGCGTCTGCGGGGGTCATATTTTGCACCAAAAATAAAAAAATTGAAATATAGTCGGTTAAAATTTCAAAACTTTAAAATGGCTGTATCTTCTAAACTAAGCGTCTGCTGGGGTCATATTTTGCACCAAAAATAAAAAATTTGAATTATAGCCGGTTACAATTTCAAAACTTTAAAATGGCTGTATCTTCTAAACTAAGCGTCTGCGGGGGTCATATTTTGCACCAAAAATAAAAAATTTGAATTATAGCCGGTTAAAATTTCAAAACTTTAAAATGGTTGTATCTTCTAAACTAAGCGTCTGCGGGGTCATATTTTGCACCAAAAATAAAAAATTTGATTTATAGCCGGTTACAATTTCAAAACTTTAAAATGGCTGTATCTTATTTTGCACCAAAAATAAAAAATTTGAATTATAGCCGGTTAAAATTTCAAAACTTTAAAATGGCTGTATCTTCTAAACTACGCGTATGCGGGGGTCATATTTTGCACCAAAAATAAAAAATTTGAATTATATCCGGTTATAATTTCAAAACTTTAAAATGGCTGTATCTTCTAAACTAAGCGTCTGCGGGGGTCATATTTTGCACCAAAAATAAAAAAAATCATTTATAGCCGGTTACAATTTCAAAACTTTAAAATGGCTGTATCTTCTAAACTAAGCGTCTGCGGGGGTCATATTTTGCACCAAAAATAAAAAATTTGAATTATAGCCGGTTACAATTTCAAAACTTTAAAATGGCTGTATCTTCTAAACTAAGCGTCTGCGGGGGTCATATTTTGCACCAAAAATAAAAAATTTGAATTATAGCCGGTCAAAATTTCAAAACTTTAAAATGGTTGTATCTTCTAAACTAAGCGTCTGCGGGGTCATATTTTGCACCAAAAATAAAAAATTTGATTTATGGCCGGTTACAATTTCAAAACTTTAAAATGGCTGTATCTTCTAAACTAAGCGTCTGCGGCGGTCATATTTTGCACCAAAAATAAAAAGTTTGAATTATAGCCGGTTAAAATTTCAAAACTTTAAAGGGCTGTATCTTCTAAACTACGCGTCTGCGGGGGTCATATTTTGCACCAAAAATAAAAAACTTGATTTATAGCCGGTTACAATTTCAAAACTTTAAAATGGCTGTATCCTCTAAACTAAGCTTCTGCGGGGGTCATATTTTGCACCAAAAATAAAAAATTTGATTTATAGCCGGTTACAATTTCAAAACTTTAAAATGGCTGTATCTTCTAAACTAAGCGTCTGCGGGGGTCATATTTTGCACCAAAAATAAAAAATTTGATTTATAGCCGGTTACAATTTCAAAACTTTAAAATGGCTGTATCTTCTAAACTAAGCGTTTGCGGGGGTCATATTTTGCACCAAAAATAAAAAATTTGAATTATAGCCGGTTAAAATTTCAAAACTTTAAAATGGCTGTATCTTCTAAACTACGCGTATGCGGGGGTCATATTTTGCACCAAAAATAAAAAACTTGATTTATAGCCGGTTACAATTTCAAAACTTTAAAATGGCTGTATCCTCTAAACTAAGCTTCTGCGGGGGTCATATTTTGCACCAAAAATAAAAAATTTGATTTATAGCCGGTTACAATTTCAAAACTTTAAAATGGCTGTATCTTCTAAACTAAGCGTCTGCGGGGGTCATATTTTGCACCAAAAATAAAAAATTTGATTTATAGCCGGTTACAATTTCAAAACTTTAAAATGGCTGTATCTTCTAAACTAAGCGTTTGCGGGGGTCATATTTTGCACCAAAAATAAAAAATTTGAATTATAGCCGGTTAAAATTTCAAAACTTTAAAATGGCTGTATCTTCTAAACTACGCGTATGCGGGGGTCATATTTTGCACCAAAAATAAAAAATTTGAATTATATCCGGTTATAATTTCAAAACTTTAAAATGGCTGTATCTTCTAAACTAAGCGTCTGCGGGGGTCATATGCACCAAAAATAAAAAAAATGATTTATAGCCGGTTACAATTTCAAAACTTTAAAATGGCTGTATCTTCTAAACTAAGCGTCTGCGGGGGTCATATTTTGCACCAAAAATAAAAAATTTGATTTATAGCCGGTTACAATTTCAAAACTTTAAAATGGCTGTATCTTCGAAACTAAGCGTCTGCGGGGGTCATATTTTGCACCAAAAATAAAAAAATTGAAATATAGTCGGTTAAAATTTCAAAACTTTAAAATGGCTGTATCTTCTAAACTTAGAGTCTGCGGGGGTCATATTTTGCACCAAAAATAAAAAATTTGATATATAGTCGGTTAAAATTTCAAAACTTTAAAATGGCTGTATCTTCTAAACTTAGAGTCTGCGGGGGTCATATTTTGCACCAAAAATAAAAAATTTTAATTATAGCCGGCTAAAATTTCAAAACTTTAAAATGGCTGTATCTTCTAAACTAAGCGTCTGCGGGGGTCATATTTTGCACCAAAAATAAAAATTTGAATTATAGCCGGTTACAATTTCAAAACTTTAAAATGGCTGTATCTTCTAAACTAAGCGTCTGCGGGGGTCATATTTTGCACCAAAAATAAAAAATTTGATTTATAGCCGGTTACAATTTCAAAACTTTAAAATGGCTGTATCTTCTAAACTAAGCGTCTGCGGGGGTCATATTTTGCACCAAAAATAAAAAATTTGAATTATAGCCGGTTAAAATTTCAAAACTTTAAAATGGCTGTATCTTCTAGACTAAGCGTCTGCGGGGGTCATATTTTGCACCAAAAATAAAAAATTTGAATTTAAGCCGGAAACAATTTCAAAACTTTAAAATGGCTGTATCTTCTAAACTAAGCGTCTTAGGGGGTCATATTTTGCACCAAGAATAAAAAATTTGAATTATAGCCGGTTAAAATTTCAAAACTTTAAAATGGCTGTATCTTCTAAACTAAGCGTCTGCGGGGGTCATATTTTGCACCAAAAATAAAAAATTTGAATTATAGCCGGTTACAATTTCAAAACTTTAAAATGGCTGTATCTTCTAAACTAAGCATCTGCGGGGGTCATATTTTGCACCAAAAATAAAAAATTTGATTTACAGCCGGTTACAATTTCAAAACTTTAAAATGGCTGTATCTTCTAAACTAAGCGTCTGCGGGGGTCATATTTTGCACCAAAAATAAAAAATTTGAATTATAGCCGGTAAAATTTCAAAACTTTAAAATGGCTGTATCTTCTAAACTAAGCGTCTGCGGGGGTCATATTTTGCACCAAAAATAAAAAATTTGATTTATAGCCGGTTACAATTTCAAAACTTTAAAATGGCTGTATCTTCTAAACTAAGCGTCTGCGGGGGTCATATTTTGCACCAAAAATAAAAAATTTGAATTAAAGCCGGTTACAATTTCGAAACTTTAAAATGGCTGTATCTTCTAAACTAAGCGTCTGCGGGGGTCATATTTTGCACCAAAAATAAAAAATTTGATTTATAGCCGGTTACAATTTCAAAACTTTAAAATGGCTGTATCTTCTAAACTAAGCGTCTGCGGGGGTCATATTTTGCACCAAAAATAAAAAATTTGAATTATAGCCGGTTAAAATTACAAAACTTTAAAATGGCTGTATCTTCTAAACTAAGCGTCTGCGGGGGTCATATTTTGCACCAAAAATAAAAAATTTGAATTATAGCCGGTTACAATTTCAAAACTTTAAAATGGCTGTATCTTCTAAACTAAGCGTCTGCGGGGGTCATATTTTGCACCAAAAATAAAAAATTTGAATTATAGCCGGTTAAAATTTCAAAACTTTAAAATGGTTGTATCTTCTAAACTAAGCGTCTGCGGGGGTCATATTTTGCACCAAAAATAAAAAATTTGATTTATAGCCGGTTACAATTTCAAAACTTTAAAATGGCTGTATCTTCTAAACTAAGCGTCTGCGGGGGTCATATTTTGCACCAAAAATAAAAAATTTGAATTATAGCCGGTTAAAATTTCAAAACTTTAAAATGGCTGTATCTTCTAAACTACGCGTCTGCGGGGGTCATATTTTGCACCAAAAATAAAAAATTTGATTTATAGCCGGTTACAATTTCAAAACTTTAAAATGGCTGTATCCTCTAAACTAAGCGTCTGCGGGGGTCATATTTTGCACCAAAAATAAAAAATTTGATTTATAGCCGGTTACAATTTCAAAACTTTAAAATGGCTGTATCTTCTAAACTAAGCGTCTGCGGGGGTCATATTTTGCACCAAAAATAAAAAATTTGATTTATAGCCGGTTACAATTTCAAAACTTTAAAATGGCTGTATCTTCGGAACTAAGCGTCTGCGGGGGTCATATTTTGCACCAAAAATAAAAAATTTGAATTATAGCCGGTTATAATTTCAAAACTTTAAAATGGCTGTATCTTCTAAACTAAGCGTCTGCGGGGGTCATATTTTGCACCAAAAATAAAAAATTTGAATTATAGCCGGTTACAATTTCAAAACTTTAAAATGGCTGTATCTTCTAAACTAAGCGTCTGCGGGGGTCATATTTTGCACCAAAAATAAAAAATTTGAATTATAGCCGGTTAATATTTCAAAACTTTAAAATGGTTGTATCTTCTAAACTAAGCGTCTGCGGGGGTCATATTTTGCAACAAAAATAAAAAATTTGATTTATAGCCGGTTACAATTTCAAAACTTTAAAATGGCTGTATCTTCTAAACTAAGCGTCTGCGGGGGTCATATTTTGCACCAAAAATAAAAAATTTGAATTATAGCCGGTTAAAATTTCAAAACTTTAAAATGGCTGTATCTTCTAAACTACGCGTCTGCGGGGGTCATATTTTGCACCAAAAATAAAAAATTTGATTTATAGCCGGTTACAATTTCAAAACTTTAAAATGGCTGTATCTTCTAAACTAAGCGTCTGCAGGGGTCATATTTTGCACCAAAAATAAAAAATTTTAATTATAGCCGGTTAAAATTTCAAAACTTTAAAATGGCTGTATCTTCTAAACTAAGCGTCTGCGGGGGTCATATTTTGCACCAAAAATAAAAAATTTGAATTATAGCCGGTTAAAATTTCAAAACTTTAAAATGGCTGTATCTTCTAAACTAAGCGTCTGCGGGGGTCATATTTTGCACCAAAAATAAAAAATTTGATTTATAGCCGGTTACAATTTCAAAACTTTAAAATGGCTGTATCTTCTAAACTAAGCGTCTGCGGGGGTCATATTTTGCACCAAAAATAAAAAATTTGAATTATAGCCGGTTACAATGTCAAAACTTTAAAATGGCTGTATCTTCTAAACTAAGCGTCTGCGGGGGTCATATTTTGCACCAAAAATAAAAATTTGAATTATAGCCGGTTACAATTTCAAAACTTTAAAATGGCTGTATCTTCTAAACTAAGCGTCTGCGGGGGTCATATTTTGCACCAAAAATAAAAAATTTGATTTATAGCCGGTTACAATTTCAAAACTTTAAAATGGCTGTATCTTCTAAACTAAGCGTCTGCGGGGGTCATATTTTGCACCAAAAATAAAAAATTTGAATTATAGCCGGTTAAAATTTCAAAACTTTAAAATGGCTGTATCTTCTAGACTAAGCGTCTGCGGGGGTCATATTTTGCACCAAAAATAAAAAATTTGAATTAAAGCCGGAAACAATTTCAAAACTTTAAAATGGCTGTATCTTCTAAACTAAGCGTCTTAGGGGGTCATATTTTGCACCAAGAATAAAAAATTTGAATTATAGCCGGTTAAAATTTCAAAACTTTAAAGTGGCTGTATCTTCTAAACTAAGCGTCTGCGGGGGTCATATTTTGCACCAAAAATAAAAAATTTGAATTATAGCCGGTTAAAATTTCAAAACTTTAAAATGGCTGTATCTTCTAAACTAAGCGTCTGCGGGGGTCATATTTTGCACCAAAAATAAAAAATTTGATTTATAGCCGGTTACAATTTCAAAACTTTAAAATGGCTGTATCTTCTAAACTAAGCGTCTGCGGGGGTCATATTTTGCACCACAAATAAAATAGTTGAATTATAGCCGGTTAAAATTTCAAAACTTTAAAATGGCTGTATCTTCTAAACTAAGCGTCTGCGGGGGTCATATTTTGCACCAAAAATAAAAAATTTGAATTATAGCCGGTTACAATTTCAAAACTTTAAAATGGCTGCATCTTCTAAACTAAGCATCTGCGGGGGTCATATTTTGCACCAAAAATAAAAAATTTGATTTACAGCCGGTTACAATTTCAAAACTTTAAAATGGCTGTATCTTCTAAACTAAGCGTCTGCGGGGGTCATATTTTGCACCAAAAATAAAAATTTGAATTATAGCCGGTTACAATTTCAAAACTTTAAAATGGCTGTATCTTCTAAACTAAGCGTCTGCGGGGGTCATATTTTGCACCAAAAATAAAAAATTTGATTTATAGCCGGTTACAATTTCAAAACTTTAAAATGGCTGTATCTTCTAAACTAAGCGTCTGCGGGGGTCATATTTTGCACCAAAAATAAAAAATTTGAATTATAGCCGGTTAAAATTTCAAAACTTTAAAATGGCTGTATCTTCTAGACTAAGCGTCTGCGGGGGTCATATTTTGCACCAAAAATAAAAAATTTGAATTAAAGCCGGAAACAATTTCAAAACTTTAAAATGGCTGTATCTTCTAAACTAAGCGTCTTAGGGGGTCATATTTTGCACCAAAAATAAAAAATTTGAATTATAGCCGGTTAAAATTTCAAAACTTTAAAGTGGCTGTATCTTCTAAACTAAGCGTCTGCGGGGGTCATATTTTGCACCAAAAATAAAAAATTTGAATTATAGCCGGTTAAAATTTCAAAACTTTAAAATGGCTGTATCTTCTAAACTAAGCGTCTGCGGGGGTCATATTTTGCACCAAAAATAAAAAATTTGATTTATAGCCGGTTACAATTTCAAAACTTTAAAATGGCTGTATCTTCTAAACTAAGCGTCTGCGGGGGTCATATTTTGCACCACAAATAAAATAGTTGAATTATAGCCGGTTAAAATTTCAAAACTTTAAAATGGCTGTATCTTCTAAACTAAGCGTCTGCGGGGGTCATATTTTGCACCAAAAATAAAAAATTTGAATTATAGCCGGTTAAAATTTCAAAACTTTAAAATGGCTGTATCTTCTAGACTAAGCGTCTGCGGGGGTCATATTTTGCACCAAAAATAAAAAATTTGAATTTAAGCCGGAAACAATTTCAAAACTTTAAAATGGCTGTATCTTCTAAACTAAGCGTCTTAGGGGGTCATATTTTGCACCAAGAATAAAAAATTTGAATTATAGCCGGTTAAAATTTCAAAACTTTAAAGTGGCTGTATCTTCTAAACTAAGCGTCTGCGGGGGTCATATTTTGCACCAAAAATAAAAAATTTGAATTATAGCCGGTTAAAATTTCAAAACTTTAAAATGGCTGTATCTTCTAAACTAAGCGTCTGCGGGGGTCATATTTTGCACCAAAAATAAAAAATTTGATTTATAGCCGGTTACAATTTCAAAACTTTAAAATGGCTGTATCTTCTAAACTAAGCCTCTGCGGGGGTCATATTTTGCACCACAAATAAAATAGTTGAATTATAGCCGGTTAAAATTTCAAAACTTTAAAATGGCTGTATCTTCTAAACTAAGCGTCTGCGGGGGTCATATTTTGCACCAAAAATAAAAAATTTGAATTATAGCCGGTTACAATTTCAAAACTTTAAAATGGCTGTATCTTCTAAACTAAGCATCTGCGGGGGTCATATTTTGCACCAAAAATAAAAAATTTGATTTACAGCCGGTTACAATTTCAAAACTTTAAAATGGCTGTATCTTCTAAACTAAGCGTCTGCGGGGGTCATATTTTGCACCAAAAATAAAAAATTTGAATTATAGCCGGTTAAAATTTCAAAACTTTAAAATGGCTGTATCTTCTAAACTAAGCGTCTGCGGGGGTCATATTTTGCACCAAAAATAAAAAATTTGATTTATAGCCGGTTACAATTTCAAAACTTTAAAATGGCTGTATCTTCTAAACTAACCGTCTGCGGGGGTCATATTTTGCACCAAAAATAAAAAATTTGAATTAAAGCCGGTTACAATTT